>JAVTVY010024806.1:0-87896 GCA_036873755.1 Hanleya hanleyi | reverse complement strand
TGAAATTAAAGATGGCTGCTAAGGTTCCCACCCAATCAGGTCCCAATTCTATAGGCTTCTGGTCCTTGACTAGGTAAATAAGCATACCAAATTTGGAATTCATCAGCGGAACAGTTTTCCGGCTATCTCTCTCACAAACGGACGTACGGACAGACGGACGTACAAGATGATGACAATACCCCATGGCCAAAATTGGCCGAGGGGTAAAAACATGGGTCTGTGCCTGATAAATTTAAGCCTTTTGGGGTTGCAACTCATTCATAGAAAGCTCCCTGTACATGAACAACTGCACTGACAACTGCATGCCATCATCTGTCAGTCTGAAGACCGGCAAGGTTGAATTCAGTTCAATTCAGGAAATTGATCATATGCAGTGTGCACCCAAACATTAGGAACACAGTTGTAATTAATATAGTAATATACATGTGTGGACACAAATGATTCGTGCAGAAGCTTCAGGGTAAATCATATGATGTGCAATACAATTATTTCTTAGCAAAATTGAAGGAAATGTTGTCCTTCGTTTAAGATGACACGAAATTCAAAAATCAGGGATTCAGTACTGCGGGGATTTCCCCGCCAGTTATTTCACATTATACTTCTGAAATAAAATATGGTTCATGCAAAAGCTTTAGGGTAAAATCATATGATGTGGAATAGAATGATTTCATATAGCAAAATTGAAGGCCCATTTTGACTGGAACGGACAAGAAGAAGAGAAACTCAGTGGTGCCACCTTCAGGCAGATGTTGCTGAAATGCAATACGGACTGGCGTCCTGTTGCAAGGAATGCGTATTCCGAATTTCGGAATAATCCAACACAACATTAGGAAGTTATCGCTTCGAACAGATGTCCACGGAAAAAAAAATCTATTTTGACCCAGTGGCGCCACCTTCAGGCCGATGTTGCTGAAATGCAATACGGACTGGCCTCTTGTCGCAAGGAATGCGAATGCTGAATTTCGGAAGAATCCAACAAAGCGTTAGGAAGTTATCGCTTCGAACAGACATGCACGGATGTACACGAACATCCACGGACTCGAAGAAGCAAGAACCAGTGGCGCTACCTTCAGGCAGATGTTGCTGAAATGTAATACGGACTGGCGTCTTGTCACAAGGAATGCGTATTCTAATTTTGGAAGAATCCAGCAAAACTTTAGGAAGTTATCACTTCGAACAGACATGCACGGACGTACACGGACATCCACGGATGCAAAGAAGCAAGAACTAGTGGCGCCACCTTCAGGCAGATGTTGCTGAAATGCAGTACGGACTGGCCTCTTGTCGCAAGGAATGCGAATGCTGAATTTCGGAAGAATCCAACAAAGCGTTAGGAAGTTATCGCTTCGAACAGACATGCACGGACGTACACGAACATCCACGGACACAAAAAAGTAAGAACCAGTGGCGCCACCTTCAGGCAGATGTTGCTGAGATGTAATACAGACTGGCATCTTGTCGCAAGGTATGCATATTCCGAATTTCGGAAGAATCCAACAAAGCGTTAAGAAGTTATCACTTCGAACAGACGTACACGGACATTCACGGATACGAAGAAGCAAGAACTAGTGGCGCCACCTTCAAGCAGATGTTGCTGAAATGCAATACGGACTGGTGTCTTGTCGCAAGGAATGCGTATGCCGAATTTCGGAAGAATCCAACTAAGCGTTAGAAAGTTATCGCTTTGAACAGACATGCACGGACGTACACGGACATCCACATACGCAAAGAAGCAAGAACTAGTGGCGCCACCTTCAGGCAGATGTTGCTGAAATGCAATACGGAGTGGCGTCTTGCCGCAAGGAATGCATATTCCGAATTTCGAAAGAATCCAACAAAGCGTTAGGAAGTTATCGCTTCGAACAGACATGGACGGACATCCACGGACACAAAGAAGCAAGAACCATGTTAAAGTCCCCGGCCGCGTTGCGGCGGGGGACAATAAGAGGGCTATCCCAATAAAGCTTCCATCCAAGTTTGGTGAACTTCCACAAGTAGTTCTCCAGATATCTTGCAGACAAGGCCTGTATTATACTTGCACAAGTAGATGAACGAACGAACGGACGGACGGACACCGGACACGGATGAATCAGAGATTGAAGTGGATCTTTGTAAAAAATCTGGAAAAATACTATCCTAGCACTTTATGCCGGGGTGCAGGGGCCGCCTAGGCCCCTGGAAGCTCTTGGGTCCTAGAATGGCTGGAGAAGCATTCTAAGCGATTTCTGGGAAATAAAACTGCAGATTGTCATCTAATTTCAAGGCATTATTTTATATTGATTTTTTCCTTGTAACCAAATATTTTCAGTACATAATTCAAATACTGGACAAAAAGTTTCATTCATCAGGCCATTCTAAAAAAAAAATGTGTTTACTGTAACGCAATTAGAAAAAGGTGGGTAGGTAGGTAGGTAGGGAAATTTTTTTTTTTTGCCTTTTTTTTTTTTTGCCCGTGAATGTTCAGATCATCGTCAGTCGCATTCAGTTTCAAATGCTCACGAAGAGTCCAGGCGACATGCCTTGATACAAACAAATTTGTGCTGTCAGATACACCAGACATACAAGCTAGAACATCTCTTAACGTTTTCGATGAGCAAAAACGTTTTATTTTGTTTTTTATCACTAATTCCCCGTTCACAAAATCCCTGTTCAATGACAGACACTAATACGACAACGTTTTTTGAGAATTATTTGTCACTCTAACAGGTAACTATTTTTCACTTGCCCCCTGGTACTTCAGCTTGTCACTCCTATACTGAAACTTTTTTTTCACCCTACTGTCATCATTCATATATTCCAATCAGTCTCTCCATTTTGCAGGCATTGGAGAATTTGAACACAAGTTTTCTTTTCTCGATCGGGAGACGTTTACGACAGCGACAAATTTGTCTCCTTCCTCTGGCTCTGCATAGCCAAGATCAATGTCCTCACTCCCTGATGTTGACTCAGCAGGCTCATTTCTCTCACCAGACTGTTTAGTGTAAAATGTCAACAGAATGTTCAATTATAAGATTAATTTTGCTGGAACGATATTTTCTTAAGGATCATAACAACAGGGGGATTTTAACAACTTTTTTGTGGGTAACCCCAATTGAAAACTTGACTGAACCAAAAATTCAGTTTTGGGGAAATTTTGAAATTGAGTTTTACCTCCTCAAAATAAGTTCCAAAATGAAAATGTTGAATTGTCCTGACAAATTATCAAGCAAAAGCATTTGTTGTTGCCTTCACCATGTTCACTCGATCAACTCGCGAGTGTAACACGTTAGCGCTTGTCCGCTTGTCTGGAGCAAGTAAAAATCGGCACGGGCAACGCAACTTTCATGTTAGCTGCCCGTGTTGGCAAGCACGATTTTCTTCCGATTAAAATACTCACTGACGAAGTTTTATTGAGCTCCTATTCTCCGAAATAAAATGTAAGAATCGCTCAGCTTCTTCTGGTTTCGTTTTCGACTTGAAGTTGCCAGGCATGAACAGTCAGCTCTCGTGTTGTATGCATGAGAGCGGGATGCACGTCGAAGTGAAGAGAATGTCCGATATATGTTTCCAGGAACACAACTCAGTCATTCAGTCATATTAGGCCTGTATTAGATCGTAATTCAGTATTTTTAGGACAGAACAGTTACTTGTCGCGGCGACAGGCGGCATTTTAATTTAGTTGTCACTTGAAAAAATGACTTGTCGGCGATAGGTAGACAGGCGTTATTTCGACTGCTCAACGTCCGTGTCCGCCATTTTGATGGCCTTCACCAGCAGCGCCACCAGCGAGAGAGTAAACTCCCCTTACGGGATGCGCGAGGAGTTATTCCCCTTGAAACAGACATTTTTACAGGTTCGCGAAAACGAAAAAAAAATATGCCGGACAATTTATTTTTGCGCAGCTACGTTTTTTTCGGGTCGGTCGGGTTACGGTAAACATAAATAATATTTTGAATGGCCTCAAAGCAAGCATGATGTAGAAGCCACACTAATCAATTTGGCTCTGTGCACTCGACATCAGACTGTGAGGAAGTGAACAGACTGGGTAAAGTGCCATTAGATTTGAGAAGTTTTCTAATTTTTTGATTTTTGCATGTTTAGGATGATTTTTCAAGTAAATTTTCCAGTGGTTACGTATAATTTCAGTTTAATGTTGCACAATATGCACAATGCATAGCCAGGCTTATTTTATGGTAGCCAAGATTCATAGCGTCTCCCTTCCCTCACCACTATGCCGACGACAAATACATTTCCCTGGTGGTAACTCGAACATCTCCATGGTGCACTTATTATTACCTTTGCGCCCTATTGGACCTTCAGTAACTTGAGAAAATGGGCCGCCATGAATAAAAATACAGAAATGGCAGACTAAATGGCCATTCGTCGGTCAAAAATTAATTAAAGACGTTAAAATTATCCCATGGAGCCTCAAAACACCCGAAATCGAGGGTCAAGAAGATGGGCATTTCCGTCATAATAGACCCCGTGTATACAGGGGATGATGATCACAACATCGATTATGGTAGTTTTATTCATGGCGGCCCTTTTTCTCAAGTTAATGAAGGTCCAATAGGGCGCAAATGTAATAATAAGTGCACCATGGAGATGATCGAATTACCACCAGGGAAATGTATTTGTCGTCGGCATAGGGGGGAGGGAAGGGAGACGCTATGAATCTTAGCTAATTTTATGGTCGCCGCCGATATATTTTTCCTTCAGCCGCGACCATTTAAATTTGTTTTTGACTCCAGTTCCGAAGTCCTTGAGGTCAGTCGTCGGGTCAACAATTTTCACACAGTCGACTTTAAACTATAAATACGTCGGACATTGTCAACAGTGAGTCTAACAAAGTTTTGCTATGAACACGGCATGAACACGAGGTAACATACTGCTTTCCGTTACATTCACGGGACGAGAACAACATGCCAGGCCCTAATCTAGACCCTCTCAGCGTCCGTTATTCGGACGCTGCCGTTGGGTTCCGGTGCCCTTGCCGCTGGCAAAAAAAAATCATTACCCGGTGACCAGTTTTCGTCATTACCACGTGTTGCGCAAAAAGTCCAATTTTGTGTGACTGTCAGACTTCTATCATTGGAATTGCGACCTCCGTTTGAAATATCTCAAATCAAATTTCCATATACACGATTTAATCTAAAAACAGTAAAACGTAAAGTTTTTCTGTCATTCACTTTCGTTTCGGCTCTCGGCATCACGCATGTTCAGGGCCACACGCTTACGGCATTGCGTCTTGGTTAGGGCCCTATAACCAGGACACGAAGTGCAAGGCGCTGTTCAAGCAGCCGCTCGGCTCGTCGCAAAAGAATTACAATGCCAAACTCCACGTTGTATGAAAGAGACAAACAGCGGGTTCTAGGGAAGTCCGGTGCCGGTACGATGATGCTAACATCGTTGTTTTGCCGGCAAATTAGTCGGGAGGAAGCGGCTAGTCCCGCTAAAGCAGATGACACTGACGGGCTTGACAAACTCCAACTCCAAGCGTACGTACAATCCGTACAGTTGCACGTGCCTATCAAATTACCTCCATTGATGAAATCAGGTGTTTATTCGTTGATATCCTTTGATCTAATTAAGAAATAATGGCATATCTTTGGAACAGAAATTCTGCAAGACAATATAACATTTCGAATAGACATAATATTACTTTCACAGCCAAAATTACCCAAATAAATACTGAAATAGACCTACAATTGAAATAAAATTGAGCATTAAATTAATTTCATTTTACTGGCTGCCGCTTCTATAATTTTTATTTACTGACTTCATTTTGACCAATAATTTGAAAATGCGAACAATTTGTAATAATTACTACACATAAAAAAAATCTGAAAATACAGACAGCAATTATACAAAAGACATGGTGAAACTTGTACCAGAACAAACTATAAGTATTTCCAGGTTTTAAATAGATTTGAATAAGTAAAATGAGGTATCGTGTGTATATCAATCAGGATACCGAATATTCTTCCATTTTAGCTGTGTGTAGGGTTTTCTTTATTGCTGAAACTCCAGAAAACAGTTTCAAAATGCTTTCAGAGAGCATCATTTATCACTTCCTTCACAAAAAAAATCCGCGAGATGGAGGGTGCTCTCCCCACCGCTGGCTCTCATGGCGAGCGAGGTTTCGCGACTTTGATTGCCCATCAACTGGATTACCAACCCCTGCCTTTCATTTCTAGATTAGGGCCTGCATGCCCTCCGCTACTGCAGACAGCAACAGGCAATCGGCATTCTCTGACCTACTTAACATTAAAGCTGCATACAGAGTCTATTTTGGGAAACACCACTCTGCGGGGAGATCGCACTGTGCTGGAAATATAACACCGGTCACTCGGGAACTGGTTATTTCAAACTTATTAAAACCCCTGGAGGTACGTAACTCGAATTTTAATCCGATAATTTATGTTTTTGGGGGATTCTCAAACCCAAGCAAAAAGATTTTTTGTTCATTAGAGTGGTTTAACGGAGGTTCACTATCGACAAAAATAGCAACAACAACATGGTCAGGTGAGACAGCAAATAAGAAAACCCGGGAATTTTTTGGAGATTCTAAAAAATCCGAAAATCCTCACTGGTGTCCAGTTTCTCCGTCTCACAGAGCTGATGGATTGCCTTTTACTCAATTCTGATTGGTCAGTCGGGCAGGGCTGGATCTCAGAATTTTTTGCAGGTTCCGATCCCAAACTTCCACTTCCCATTCGTAATAAATTACTGAGGGTCTAATTGTCGTTAGTGAATTTTTTTAGCATAAAAGTCAATACCCAGCTATGCAATCAGATCGATATTGTGGCTCTCGGAAGCTTTTCGTTGGAGTATTTCTTTCAGAAATCCTTTCCAATTCATCACTTTCATTTTTTTTTTCATTTGAGTTTGGGCGTCGGATGTAATAGAAATAGTTGATGGGATAATCATACAACATTTGAGACTTGGATATTGGTGATTTTCTAAGTACGGTTACACAGCCCATTGCAGAATTTTGTCTTTTAATTCTTCATCGCAACCGGTCATTATATTCTAATAAGGGAACAAAGTAGGTCTCATTATTATGCGAATTCGTAAAAATTAGATGTCTATTTCACCACAGGTAATATGTCTATTGTCTCCTGTGGCGGATGTTTGAACGACAACTTTTACCTCCAATGTACAGGGGTGATAAGCTCCATTTTAGGGAGACAAGTCAATAAAATGGGAAAAATATGTACAAATTGAGTTTCGCAAGAGAGTTGTTGAGCTGCTCAATATCACATGGAGCACGGAGGGAGGTTGAAATTTTAAATACATGAGACTACTTGCTCTGTTCTGTTTCCGTTAAAGTATTTTGTCTGCTAAAATCATTTGGGCCATTGGTGTAGGTTTGTGTGTAGTTGGGGGTGTAAGGTGCATACGGCGATATTGGTCTACATATGTGCTCTGGTCTCTGCCGACGGATAAAATGGACAGCGAGCTTGGGTTATTAAAAAGCCTTTTCGCGGTTACAAGAATCGGGGGTGATGACGCAGCGGTCGAAATAACGCCTGTCTACCTGTCGCCGACAAGTCATTTTTTCAAGTGACAACTAAATTAAAATTTCACCTGTCGCCGCGACAAATAACTCTTCTATCCTAAAAATACTGAATTACGAGCTAATACAGGCCTAACAGGACTGAATTGTCTTCCTGGAAAGAGTTGTTGAGTTTCGTTCTTTTTACATCGGACATTCTGTTCACTTCGTCATTCATCCCGCTGCCACCACACGAGAGCTCGGGTACATCAAACTCCATGCAGGATTAATCTCCCGCTAGATTTGCACACGATCTGCTTAAAAGGCAAAACTATAATGGATAAAGTAAACGAATTGACTGGCACGATCTAGCGCAATCGGCCTATATTTCTATGGACTATTCATGCCTGGCAACTTCAAGTCAAAAATGAAACCAGAACAAGCTGATTGATTCTTACGTTTTATTTCGGAGAAAAAGAGCTCAATAAAACTTCGTCAGCGAGTATTTATCGGAAGAAAATCGTGCTTGTCAACACGGGCAGCTAACGTAAACGTTGCGTTGTCTGTGCCGATTTTCACTTGCTCCAGACAAGCGGACAAGCGCTAACGTCTAACACTCGCGAGTTGATCGAGTGAAGGCAACAACAACAATGATTTTGCTTGATAATTTGTCAGAACAATTCAACATTTTCATTTGGGAACTCGACTTATCTCTTGAAGAACACAATATTTATTCACTATAACTCAGTTTTCGCGCGTGTTTGGCGCGCATTTTCCCATAGATAAAAACTCATTTTTTGGGGGGGGGGGGTAAAACTCAATTTCAAAATTTTAATCTGGGTAACCCACAAAAAAGTTGACAAAACCCTCCTGCTGTTATGATCCTTAAGAAAATATCGTTCCAGCAAATTTAATCTCATAATTGAACGTTCTGTTGACATTTTACTTTGAACTTCCTAATAGTGGAAGTCTGGTGGCAGAAATGAGCCCACTGAGTTAACATCAGGGAGTAAGGACATTCATCTTGGCAATGCAGAGCTAAAGGAAGGAGACAAATTTGTCGCTGTCATAAATGTCTCGCGATCGGGAAAAAAACGTGTGTTCAAATTCTCCAATGCCTGGAAAATGGAGAGACTGGTTGGAATATATGATGAGAGTATGGTGAAAAAAGTTTCAGTAGGAGTGACAAGCTGAACTACCAGGGTGACAAGTAAAAAAAAAAGTTACCTGTCACAGTGACAAGTAATTCTCAAAAAACATTTCGACCCCTGTGACGGCCCTTTTTCTACGCTATAAAGAGATGATTTATCTCTCAAAATATGCAAGACTGAAAAATTGACATGCTTCCTAGTTTATTTTAAGTTGATTTCTCGAGTTTCATAACAATTTACCCAGTAGGGTTAGTAAAATCACCAGCAGTTCAGTCCGTGCACTGGGCTTCTTGTGTTAATCTAGCGGCACAGGAAGTGAAAGTATCACCTATCCGATCCCAGAATGCAGTGCGTTTAACATGGTGTTGTTGTAAATTTGTAACCGCAAAAAGGAGTATTGCCTGGCAAAGATGTAAATTTACACAAATTTAATAATTTGACCGGGATATATAGAGCATCACTTCTAGAATATGATGGTTTTTATTGTTTCGAACTCAGGTTATTTCTCATTTCATCGAAAGTACGTTTCACACATGCCTGATCCCCCATTTCTGATGGCTTACCATGCTGTGAACAAAGCACTTTTGTACAAATCCTATAAAAACAGCCAACATTTATGATCATATATCTATTTATCACCAAAAATCTTATAAAATTCACCCTCGGGAATAATTTACGCATAATATGGCAGGCTTTAAAATTTCTTGCATACCGGCCGATCGTTTTTTCGGACAGGTCAATAACGATAAAAATCGATACAAAAACAATCGCGCCTAGAGGATCAGTAATTCAAGGTTGCAGGGTTTGTCTTTCCACGACCATTGAGACTGTTATAACACTGTCAAATGATCTACCCCATGCTGCTCTAATAATAAACCGTTCACACGGAAATATGTCACGTCTAATTTTTATCGGAGTCAACCGAATCACGTCTCGAATGACAGCATGGTTTCCTTGAGGTAGCCATCTTGGACAAAATATTTTATTTTTATCCGTCGACGATTGACAAATTATTTCTACATATCCCTCCTTCTACGACCATTACTCACACCACCGCCGTGGCACAAATCTAAACAGAATATTGTTTGATCGGATTAATAAATATCGGAGATGACAAAACCTAAATTACCCGTTCAACGTGAAGATTTTGTCTTGGGTCTTTGCCCGCTTCCTCGATAAATCAGCTTCCTTTCTATACTCGACCCGGGACTCGGCTATTTTCGGCGGGAAAATTTACGGAAATTTGATTGGTTATCAAGTAAACGAAGACTTCCGAACAATCAAGCATACCTTTGGCGGCAACATAAATCCAAGCCGCTGACATTATAAGCAGCTGATAGTTCGTGAAAGAGACCCATGTGATAAAGGCTAATCGGATAAAATACAAAAATTCAAAATACATGGTTATTATACGAAAAGCGGGGAAAATGATCTATCCGTGCTGTTAGATTTCAACATCAAAACTGTTGACCGAAATTACCGGTATCCGGTACCTTTTATTTTACTTCTGGCATGGAGTTAAATATAGTATATTTAACTCCATGCTTCTGGCGCGTGCAATCTTCGTTTCAACATTTTAGATTTTTTATTCAAATTTTCTACTACTGTTTCGTGATGACTGTCTTTATCGTTACCACATGTAACATACCGTACTCAAATTTAAAAAACTTAAACAGTGTGGTAAGGACATGACGATGACAATAGAGACAAAATATACGAGTCACACATGCTGAGTTAGGCCTACCTATTAGCAAAAGACCCCACAATGTTTTGCTACTCAAGTTTATTCTTCATAAAACACTGAACCAAACTAACAAGCCGAGACTGTGATAAACTTACTCCGGAATAGGCCTGAAACCCGATGACGTTTTATCCCACTTCTATTCCTTGATGCAGTTTAGACCCCCAATATCCATGACAATTAATTGGCAGGTGTGGATCGTAATACAATTCAATTAGCCAGTCACCTCCATCATGTAAACAGGACATCAACTTAATTGCCAGCGCGAGGTCCCTGGACTGGCACAGTCGGAAGTGCAAGCTTTTAAAAAAAATACAATTTGAAAATAAAATGTCATTTTTCTTAAATATTTCGACAAGAGGAAAAGCAAATCATCAACATTCAAACTAAAGATAAAATTCAGGGGTCATCAGGCTTAATTTTGCATAATCTAGAAATTTGTAATACAATAATGGTTTAACAGTAGGCCTACTCTAATATATGGGATTAGACAGGAATTCCATAAAAAATGCCTTTGTTTTTATAGAAAAAGCTAGTATTTTCTTGGACGTTAAAATGTCATTTTCTCCACAATGACTGAATACCATAGTTTTCTGGAACAATGCTGAATCACCAGGCTTCTCTTCAATACAGTAACATAATCAAATTTTTGAAAACCAAATTATCCAGTTCAAAAATCCTTTCACAACTGTTGTCTTACAAGCTTATATTTTCCTTTTTTAATTAAATTTCCTCTAAATATCGTTATTTTGGTAGATACACAAAAACATGCGCAGTAGACGTAAAATTGAATTTGTATTGAACCTATTGACTATTTTTAGTCAATTGTGACATCAAAGGCGAAGAGTGCCGATGGTCGTGTGACTGTAGGCATGATCAGGAGTTTCCCAAGTTTTCGTCTATTCCCAACAAACGTCTGAACATTCTTGATCGAACAGATGTGTCGTTCATTGATCAGTTATTTTCGGTCAGATCGACGGCCAAGTTACATGATTTTATCACCTAGAAAACTCCTTTTTTCAATTTGCCAATAAACTAGTAGTAGTAAAAGCCGAAATTCATACCAGTTGACCTAAAAAAATGCATATTGTGACGTGACGTGACGATGACGTCACAGTGGTCAAGGTCACTATAGTTCCGGCAAAGGTACACTTTCGGTCACGTGTTATTCCTCCGTAGTGATGCGGTCATGTCTGGCGATGATACGGTCACTTATGAGGAGAAACCTCCGGGACAGAAAGTAGTACGTCCCATGTCAAGGAGACTTCAAACACGCGGGTGGTCGCTTCGCCTCAATCTCCGGGAATGGCCGATCATCTACGGTAATGTCCGGGAATCTCCATACGCGAAAAAACCTGGCAGCCTGAATACATTGGGAGTTACACTCCTTTATAGTATTCTAATATATGCGTATTAGTAGTAACCTAAACGCATTTAAATTTGCATTCGCCTCAGTGCGCATGCGCGAGGAAAAAAAGGGGGCGGTGTGCGCAGGAGTGTTCTGCGCAGATATGACGTCACTTCCGGTCTGCGTGAATCGGGCGTGACCTGGGTAGGAAACATGATAGGAATGCGTGTACTGACCTGTCTGTGGGGGTTTTCCCTCCAGAATTTCGGTGACGTCCGCGCCTGCATCCGGGTATGTATGTATGAGGGTCTTGAGGGGGCGACTGTATGTGGTGAGTTGTATGTGTTTTTTCGGTGACGTCCGCGCCTGTATCCGGGTATATATGAGGGGTCTTGAGGGGGCGACTGCATGTGGTGAGTTGTATGTGTTTTTTCGGTGACGTCCGGGCCTGCATCCGGGTACATACCCGGATGCAGGCGCGGACGTCACCGAAAAAAACACGGGGCGACTGCATGTGGTGAGTTGTATATGAGGGTCTTGAGGGGGCGACTGCATGTGGTGAGTTGTATGTGTTTTTTCGGTGACGTCAGCGCCTGCATCCGGGTATGTATGTATGAGGGTCTTGAGGGGGCGACTGTATGTGGTGAGTTGTATGTGTTTTTTTCGGTGACGTCCGCGCCTGCATCCGGGTATGTATGTTTGAGGTTTTTGAGGGGGCGACTGCATGTGGTGAGTTGTATGTGGGTGTTTTTTCGGTGACGTCCGCGCCTGCATCCGGGCACTTCTATGTAGGTGTATAAAAGTGAGAATTTTTAGGGGATTGCTACATTCATTCACCTGCTTCACCAGTCGGAACCTGCCTGACCAGCCTGAACCTGCCTCACCAGCCTGAACCTGCCTGACCAGCCTGAGCCACTCTCACGAGAGGAGCTACTTGCCTCACCAGTGCAACTTCACCAGCCTATCTGAGCATAACAGCTACTTGCCTGACCAGCCTGAGTCAACAGTCATGGAGTCATCTCACCGAGCTAAGCTTTTGCAGCACCGTATCCACATCGTTGATGAGATGCAGCATGTGACCGATATATGTGATCTGCTCATGGTGGAAAACATAATTACTAAACACATGGGAGTAGATATCATGGCGGAGAAGATCTATATGGCACGAAACAGAGCCCTCATCGACCTCATACCGTGTCGTGGCCCCTTAGCATTTCAAGCCTTCGTGGAGGCGCTGAAGAAGACGGGAAATGAGGAATAGCATGTCTACTTCAAGCCGAGGATTCAGAAGATAAAATCTTAGTCATGGACATCGCCGAAGGGAGTACAGGTACCAAACGTACCCACGAAGAGTCCGGCCCACCTGCCAAACGTCCTCGATTAACACCTTTAAAAATACCTCAGCAAGTGCTTCAGCCAGTGCCCCAGCAAGTGCCCGAGCAAGCGGAGGAACAGGTGCTACTTCCTATGTCTGTGCAGGAGATCAATGACATCATCCAGCAGGCCTACCAGGCGGCCCAGATGAACACTTGGGAGCTCACTCCCTATTTAACTGTGAGCGTGAAAGAAGAGCAAGTGCACTTTAACGCACCGGCCTGGGACGACAAACCACCTAAGCATATCGCCTTGACGTTGGACACCTGGATAAGAGTACAGGCCATTTATTACGCCATCGATGCGGTCATTGACCACCAGGGGAGCGACGAAGCGAAATTTGATGTGGGCGACGACATCTTTCTCACCTATTCTATGTTCAACAACATGCTGCTGGTGCATATTCGTAAATGGAAGTTGAGGGGAGATACGCGTATTCCTTTACCTGAGGGAGTCACCCTGCAAATACCTGCGTGGCGGAAGCTTCAAAGTCTGACAGGTGAAATTCATGAAGTCCTGTCTAACCAGGTGACTCAGTATATTTGTAAGAAGTACATCGACACATTCCTGGATCATCTCAGACTCCGCATTCGACACTTGCGTATCCAGTAATGTGCAGGCTGTCAGAACAAGAACGGTCTCTTCAACACGCATACGTGTATGGACAATAGTATACCATCAGACGCGCTGATGACTGAGGGACTACACGGCGTTAACGAGGTGCAAATTGCCGAGGGATTGCAATCTGCCTGTCCACCCAGAATTCCACGTGAACAGATTGTCACCTTCATATACGTGCACCAGGGGCAGAAAGACAATGACGAGTTCAAAAACGTCCTGTTGCATAAATATTGAACAATCAGACAAGTCTTGTTGCATAAATATTGAACATTCAGACATGACCGTATTCCTACGTTATATGTTCATTCTATGTTCATTTAAGCGCCTTAACAGCGTATAATTGTATTAGAAAATTCAACACCAACAGTCTACTGTGGTCAAAACCTTATGTTCATTCTACTGTGTTAATAAATATTAGAAATTCAAATGTGTGTCAGTGTTCACTCTATGCAAAGGGATATTGGTGTGGGAGCTGGTGTTTGTGCTTTTAGTTAGAAAGTTTCCCCCCTTTCGGGTGTAATTAGGTGGCCCTAATAAGGGCCTTTGGAAAGTACAGCGGGTTGGTCATCACACAGTTACGGCCGGAATATTTTTTTGATGTTTGATACCCAGGCTCGACACACAGGGCATCGTAACTTCATATGAAAGACCTCTGTCTCTGCGCATTGGCACGAGTCCGCCATGCATGTTAAGCTTAGCAGGAATACACCACATAGGGACAGGTGGACACAAGGAAAAAAAGCGTACATCGCCTCATTGTCTTGACAGACGGTACAGATTGACATCTTCTGCTCCCTAGCCAGTCGTAGTTGTAGTGTATTCTTTTCGTCTTCTAATTCTTGAATTTGTTGGCTCAGGCGGCTTATCTCTGGTGGTGGTGTTGTCATTCCTGTTGCTGTCGCTGTGGTAGTCGTCGCTCTGGTAGCCGTCGCTGTGGTAGCCATCGTTGTGGTAGCCGTCTGAGTCGAAGCTGTAGTTGCTGGTGGTCTACTAGTGTTTAACCACTCCAACTCTTCCTGTACATCTTCATCGTCTGTATCATCATCATCAGCCTCTTCCTGCACAGCGTCCCTTATTTCTCTATCTTGTGCGCTTCTCGTCCTCAAAGCTTCAGCAATCTGAGCTTCAGCACGCTGCAAGGTCGTAATGAATGTAACATGTTCCTCTTCTCCGCTCGAGCGAATCCGTCTAGGATCTTGTTGTTCTCCGTCTCGAATTGTCACCCTGAAAGTTTCGGTCGACACTCCCGTGTTCATTGCGTTGAAAAGTGACCGTCTACTACCATTAGCCACGATGCCGTTGAAATGAGTGGATAGCAGACGATACACAGCGCGCTTTTTATAGTCTAACCACACAGTGCCCGTATGAGGGCGCGGACGTCACCGAAATCTTCATACTGACCAAGCCTCCCCGCTCAGACCCCACTGTGTTTTTGTGTTTCTCTTCCATCTTCAAACCGGTCTCATTTTGCAATAAATGCGAGTTCACGTGTAAAACTATTTTAAACTTGAACTTTGGGAGCTTATAGTGTATCGCTGAAAAATTTAAAGGGCTGACGGCAGGCTAAAACTATTTTTTTTATCATTTTGTCGGTTTTAGACCCGTATGGTTATGGGTGTGGTTGTGTAGAAAACCCGGTAAATTTGAAATAAACCGGCTTACCTCTGTAAAAAACACTTCAGGTGTCTTCCTTACACCCTTATAATGTTACCCTGAAAATTTCAGCGGGTTTATCGATGGAAAAGTGTGAATTTTTGTCCTGCCACTCTTGCTACGGTAACACAGCACTATACAGTATGGAGCCGAGTGTATGTACAGCTATGCGTGTCAATGGCTGTATTACCGTAGCAAGATTGGCAGGACAACAATTCACACTTTTCCATCGATAAACCTGCTGTAAGGAAGACACCTAAAGTGTTTTTACAGAGGTAAGCCGGTTTATTTCAAATTTACCGGGTTTTCCACACAACCACATCCATAACGATACGGGTCTAAAACCGACAAAATGATAAAAAAATAGTTTTAGCCTGCCGTCAGCCTTATGAATTTTTCAGCGATACACTATAAGCTCCCAAAGTTCAAGTTTAAAATAGTTGTACACGTCAATTCGCATTTATTGCAAAATGAGACCGGTTTGAAGATGGAAGCGAAACACAAAATCACAGTGGGGCCTGAGCGGGGAGGCTTGGTCAGTATGAAGATTTCGGTGACGTCCGCGCCCTCATACGGGAGCTGTACGGTTAGACTATAAAAAGCCGCTGTGTATCGTCTGTTATCCATTCATTTTGAACTACATCATGGCTTAATACATGGATATTGATGGAGTGGACAATATTATTAACGAGTCGTGGCTTGACGACATATTAGAAGAGCTATTCAAAGATGACGAATAAGAAGAAAAAGAAGACCAGCCGGTAGATGGCAGCGAGACTTTGACCCCAGTTTCACAACAGCGGCAATATCTTCACCATACCACGGGTCAATTCATCGATATGGAAGACGACGAAGAAGAAGAAGAGACGGCGTATGGAGATTTTACCGCAGTTTCGCAACAACAACGGTCCTATCTTGACGAAGCAACCGGTCAATTCATCGATGCAGTGGACAATAGTATCTACCACGTACGGCTTGATAGTACCTACCACGAACGGCTTGATGAACTCATACAAGATCTGTTCGAACTAGACCAAGACCAAGAACAAGAAAAAGAAAAAGAACAAAAAAAAGAACAGACGGCGGTTTCACAGCAGCGATATCTTGAGTACTACAGCGCCGAAATAAGAAGACTGGGGCGAAACACAACATGGAGAGTGGCAAAGCAATTGCCCTGTGTGAAATGCAGTAGTCGCTACGCCAAATTCGCCATATTTCCCTCTGGACACCAAGCGTTATGTGTCCGCTGTATCCACAAAGTTGCAGGAAGACCAGCCTCTACGCCCACTTACAAGCCCATACCGTGTACACTCGTCACGCTGAAATGTCCCCTGTGTACCAAGAGGCGAGAAGAACTGCTCCAATCGGTGTAATCCCTTACACCTTCCTAACGGTCCTTATGAGGACTACCCAATTATACCCGAAAGGGCAAGCTTCTAATTAAAAGCACAAACATCAGCTCCTACATGCACACACCTACACACTATTAGTGTGAATGTATAAGTTACACAGTAATATACCAGTCTAATAGATACACCGAGTAGTCCCGGAAAAAACCGAGTGTAAACGCCCACACGGTCGTAAATTAGCACATGGGTCATGGTACACTTTGAAGGGTATGAGATGTTGGGATTGTCATAGAATGCACTCTATTTGAATGTGTATTTTTCGAGGTGCTGGAGATTGGCAATCATCATCGAATATGGAGGACGGTAGAAGGATTGGGTTGGCCCTGAAAAGGAACTTTAGGGTAATTTTTTTGGAGTGAGGAGGTGGAGATTGGTAAGCATAGAGGAGAGGAGATTGACATGGTGAGTCTGATGTTAAAATGAAATGTGCCAGATTAAAAAGTCCCCTTTCGAAGGACTGGATTGGCCCTGAAAAGGGACGTTGGGGTGTTTTTTTTACCCTGTTTTCTCAGGGGGTACTTTCCTATTTGCTCCGGCTGATTGAGAAGTAGCCCTCGGGCTGTTGTTGTTGGGGCCCCGGCTGGTGTTGTTGTTGCTGGTGGGCGACTGGCTGGAGTTGTTGTATCTCCTGGAGCACTGGCTGGGGTTGTTGGTCCTCCAACACGTACTCCAGGGCGTCCAACCAATCTCGCCCTCCAGATCGGCCGGCGCTCTGGTGATTAGGTGATGTAAATCGGCCCAGGCTAGTGGAGTGATGTTCGTATTTTCCCGGGTCCATCTTTTGATTTCATCTATCCAAAAGGCTTTCACCGCTTTGTCTAATTCTTCTCTCTCTCGCCTCTCTTCATTACTCTCCCCGCACCTTTGCTTGTAGACATCTTTGCTACACGGCTCATGTTTCTCTCAATAGGGTCTTTGCACATGGAAATATTGTGATAGAATGTGCTCTTGTCCGCCTGGCTCGGGGTTGATATGCTGAATGTGATGGATATCCATTGGCTGTCTAAAAGGCGCGAACCTCATCGATTGGCTCTTCTTCGGGCAAATCTATTGGTTGAAATAATAGATATTCATTGGTCCAAATGCAGTAGTTGCACACGGCCCACCATTACGCCAGAATCCTACCAAGCTTTCAATAGCAATTTCCTAGGTTAAATTGAAGCCCCATACAATAACCCAGGATGATATCGATTGGCTGTCTAAGACCGGCTTAGCCCACTCATTGGCTCTTGTTCAGGCTTAGCCATTGGTTGAAATAATGGATGCTGATTGGCCCAATAAGGCACTGCAATCCCTTCTGGGTTAACATTTCAATCCTCGTTTTTTGACCAAGCTCCGCTATAGGAAAACCTAGGTTAAATGAATTCATATCCCTATAACATTACACCACCGAATCATCACGGACTTTGGCGAAGGTAGAGGGGCAATGGAAAATAAAACTATAACTTGTACGGGAACGGACTAGGATAGAGAGGCACGAAAAAATAAAACTATAACGTGTACGGCTACGGACTAGGGGATACGGATTTGATATTTTTGGAACATCATGATGTCTTGCAGGCATCATTGAAAAGTGTTGACCGCTTCTCTCTTGCAGGAAACAAGCCTATGTTTATGTATACTATGATTGTCTTTTTGAATTTGGTGCTAATACTGTTATATGGAATATGGAATAGGTCTTTGGATTATGGACGCGGATATTCTCTAATGGACGACGGCTGAATTATGAATGACGGACCAGACGCTTGTAATTAATTTAACATTACACTACCGAATGATCACGGACTTTCACGAAGAGTGAGGGGAGACGGAAAAATAAAACCATAACGTGTACGGGTACGGACTATGGTAGAGAGGCACGAAAAAATAAAAAAAACTATAACGTGTACGGCTACGGACTAGGGGATAATTATAACCATAGGGGACTTGACATTGTAGTAGTATAAAAAGGACCCGTCCAACCCTATTTGCGGGGGTAGAGGTTAGTCCACTATGGACTGACAGGGTGTAGTATAAGCGCATGTACAGGAAGCGCGCTACTCTATATATACAGGCCTCCCTAGCCGGTGTTTGTCATTTACCACCATGGGAGCGTGCGGAGCAGATGGTGAGCTTGCGTTGTTCCAACTGACCGCCAACGTCACCCTGATCGTCAATGACCATCACCTGCAGCTCATCGAAGAACAACCCCGAGAGGTGAAGCTATTTTTAACCCTAGCAGGGTGGATTCTATTGACACGGTTGTTACAGGGAAAAGAGCCCGAAGTCGATTTCATGCACGTGGGAGTCGGTGTCTACCTACGAAGTGGTGGAGATGATTCTTTTTTTCCCCGGTTAGAACAGCGTGGTGGCCCCCATATCACACTCCGCCCTGCATTATAGCAGGCGCTGAAAGCTATTATCCCCGACGTCCACGACTTACTGCACGCCGACGCGAACTCTGTGGCTACCCGGACTCTTACACCTGGCTGCACCCTATTGTTGTACCCCAAACGAGTCGACCTCACCCATAACCGCACTGGGTGGGCACCCAAAGCCGACGTCTCTCTGTCCCCGGAGGGATGGACCACCTTGAAACGCGTGTTAAAGGGAACACTGGACGGTGATAGCATTCACCTGTGTCACCAGGTCTACATTTTCCGCGGCGCCTTTTTTGCTCAACTCATCTGTCTGGACGGAGGACATTTTACCCTGGACCCTGATCTATGGGCGGCCTTGGAAAAAGTAGTCCCCATTGTCGATGAAGTACTATATCTATAGGGTGCACACAGGCTAGAGTGTCAGTGTCTACTCATGAAGCGAACACACAACAGCGCAACCCGGTGGGGCACCCAGAGGGGCAGCCAGAGGGGCAGCCAGAGGGGGACCCGAACGGGAAGCCAGTGGAGCGCCCGCAAGGCCGGTCGAAAGGGTACAACATGGAGTAAGACTGTGAACAAGATGTTAACAGATTTGTATTACAACCCAACCAGTGCAGCCGCTTATAGCGCTGTGGGAGCGCTCGCTCGAGCTACAGATTCCCAAGGCATCAGTCGAGCTGAAGTTCGGGAATGGTTAAAAACCCAAGACATTTATAGCTTACATCGAGCAGCCCGACGACATTTTCGTCGTAATCGAGTCATCGTAGGCGGTATAAACGCACAATGGCAGGCCGAGTTGGTCGATATGAGTCGATTTGCTGCCCACAATGATGGACATCGGTACATGTTGACCTGTATCGATATTTTATCCAAGTACGCGTGGGTGGTACCCATCCGGACCAAAACAGGGGAGAATCTGGTACGGGCGTTCCAGCAGATTTTCAAGACGGGTCGCAAACCCCTCTATTTGCAAACGGATGAAGGCACAGAATTCCTCAACCGACATTTTCAACAGAAGGTGTTTTTCTTCCATACATGCAACGAGACCAAAGCCTCTGTGGTGGAACGGTTCAATCGGACCTTGAAAGTATTTTACAGCCAAAAACACCCGACTGCTACCTCAACTGGTCCGAGGGTACAATCGAGCCTATCATCGCAGTATCCAGCGGGCCCCCCCCCCCTCGATGTGACGGAAGGCAACGAACATCAAGTGCGCCGTACGCTGTACTCGATAGAACCAAGTCCACTCACTTCACCCCGTTATAAACGTGGAGATGTGGTACGGATCAGTAAAGTCAAAGGGCAATTTGAGAAAAGTTACTTGCTCAACTGGAGTGACGAGCACTTTGTCATCGTTCGCCATGCGCTCGAAACCCACACGTCTATCAACTGGAAGATCTACAAGGAGAAACACTGCAAGGCACCTTTTACGAGGCAGAATTACAACCGGTGGTAAAAACACAGAAAGACTACTACACGGTGGAAAAGATTTTGAAAACGGAACGTCGACGTGGCATCCCCTATCATTTCGTCAAATGGCAAGGTTGGCCCAGTTCGTTCAATTCCTGGGTCTCAGCCCGTGACATGAAACGGCTATAAATTCTACCTCACATCTCCTACACCGTTCAGTCTAGGGTTGTACCATGGATAGTGCACATCTGCCCTTACAAGTCGGTACTGTCGTGTGTATACTAGCGCTTCTGGGTGCCTTGTTTGGAGGAGTCTTCTACGACTTGGCGTACCTGATATCCTGTTTCAACCTACCATCCACTCGTCCGTCCCAACGTCAAGTGCAATCACCCAACACCACCACCACCATCTCTCCTACTACTACTACTCTGCGGAACATTACCAGGGTACCACCAGGTTCTACAGCACGTACCACTACGCGGTCTAGTCCTACTCTCATTCCTACTACTACTACTACTACTACTACTACTACTCTACGGAACTTCACCAGGGTACCACCAGTGTACCTGCCTAGTCCTACCCTCATGAGCGACCCACCAGCATCATCTTCCACCATCACAGCTACCAGGGCAAAACCACGGCAACATAGGACTCCTACAAAGACTCTAACGCCTAGAGTGGGCATAGTACCACGTTTACCACGGCAATGGTACCCCCAGGACTACGACCCCCGGTGGGATCCAGGTGGTGGGCCTCTGAACGCTTGGCGCAAATCACCAAATAACCTATGGATCCTCGGTGGCAGCATCCCTTGACGTGTCTCATCGCTGGAGCGGCCGGGTCGGGAAAAACACACTTCGTTCAACGGCTCATCCAACACGGGTCAGCCCTCATTTCACCGCCCGTGGCTCGCATCCTCTGGTGTTATGGAGCTTGGCAGCTGCGTACGAGGAACAGGCACGCATACCTGGACTTACCTTGGTGGAAGGATTACCCCCAGAGGATACCCCAGAAGACACGTTGGTGGTGGTAGACGATCTAATGACCGAAACGGACAGTCGGGTGACGCGTCTCTTTACGAAAGGGAGCCATCATCGTCGGTTGAGCATCATCTACATCGTCCAGAATCTCTTCAGTAAGAACAAAGAGCACCGCAACATCAGTTTGAATGCTCAGTATGTGGTGTTGTTCAAAAACCCCAGAGACGCATCACAAATTATGCACCTGGCGAGACAGATGTACCCTAAAAAAACGGCCTTTGTGCGGGAAGCCTTTGAAGATGCCACCCAAGGGGCCCACGGCTATCTTCTCGTCGACTTGAAACAAGGGACACCCTCGGCACTTCGATTGCGGACCCACATTTTTCCCGGAGAGTTCCAGACGGTGTACACGCCCAAATAAAAGAAGAAGACACAACACTCTAGCATTCACCTCTTCATCATGTCTGCGCGGATACGAAAGCACGCGCCGGCGCTCCGCGTTTTACGCAGCGCGCCACCGGAGGTGGGCCGGGTCCTGGTGCGCAGCGCGGACGCGGGATTGGTACGGTGTTTGTGTGAAGTCGCTCATAATGTGTTAAAAGGGAATGTTCCTCTCAGTCCCCTGCAGAAAGGGAAATTGCAACGGCACAAGACGGGTCTCCGAACGCTGGTGAAGAAGACGGGAAGTTTAAAGAAAAAGAAACAGGTGTTACAGCGAGGTGGATTTCTCGGGGCACTACTCGCACCCTTAGCAGCCTCCGTACTGGGACCGTTAGTAGGGTCCATCTTGGGTGGAGCACGCTAACGGGCATGGAACATACGAAAAAAATGATGCTGGTATAACCTCGACTGTTACAGAGTTTGCAATCCCCCTATCCCGTGCCGGCCACGGTACAACAACTCCAGTCCCTGGACGAAGAGATGAATAGTATACTCCAACGCCGACTACCCGATCACGAGAAAATTCAACTCTACCATCAGACGCTGAACCGCTACAAGACGTTTATGGATCAATATAGAGGACGTAGCAGTACACCACCAGCGCCAGCACCAACACCGTCATCATCACCTCAGCTGGAAGATGAAGTCTGGGCCAGTGTCCCTAAGGCTCGTTTATTGTTGGACCGGGTGAAACAGAATCCTGATATGGGTTGGAGCGAGCAGGGGGAACTGCTTATTCGAAACCGAGTGGTGCCGGGGTCTCATATCACCGATTTGATCAACGATACGGTGCGCTCTCGCAAACACTCTAATCCACCGGGCTGGGAAGCCTTTGCTCAGGGGTGGAAAGACACACACGTCCCTCAAGAATTGGTGGGGAATCCTCAACGTTGGCAGTGGATGCAGCGCACCCAGCAATCGCCGAGTGGCCCACCACCACCACCACCACTACCTTCTTGGGAACCGGAGTCACCCCCCAAAACACCACCACGACGAGCACCTACTCCGTCACCTTTTACCACGCCACCCCCTGAAACTACGTACATCAAGATCTATGACACGTAGCAAGTCACCGCGACGAACACAACGCCGCGTTCATCCGCCCCAGGCCTGGGAGCCCTATTAAAGCCAGGTGCAGAAGCAAAAAAGCTCAGCCGTCATGTTTTACCTCACGTTGCCCAGTAACAGTTCGCTCGATGTGTTTCCTGACAACACCTTGGCCAAGTACGTGACCCAGTTGCCGCAACCGTTGCATTTACCTGGACGCTGGGAATGTGGACTCCAATACCCTTACTCGTGGTACAACGTGCGAGCCAAGGAAATGTGGTACGAGGTGACCTACGAAGGCAAAGTCACTAATCTGTCCCTACTCGAAGGCCAATACGATACCCCCAAGGAGTTCCTGGAAGGCCTGAAAAAACTGATGCATTATAAGTCTCTACGGGAGGTCACGAATGTTTCAAAACCCATTAAAACCTTTCCCTTCATCAATCATGTGGACTTCGATTACAACGCACACAACGACAAGGCCTGTCTCATTCTCAGCCCCAACGTGGGTGTGGAAATCAGTCCTGCCCTAGAGCAAATGATGGGTTTCGATCTACGGATGTTCGCTGGTCCCACCGCCCACAAAGGCCACATCACGATGGATGTGAGGGTGGGTATGTACGGACTCTACGTCTACTCGGACGTGGTGGACAACCACATTGTCGGCGATGTCAACACACCTCTGTTACGGGTGGTTCCCATTATAAAGAGGTATGGAGATCAAGTCACACACAGTTTCAACCACGTACTCTACCTACCCGTACGACACTCCGATATCAACACGATCACGGTGGATATAAGAGATGACACGGGACGGCTGGTGGCATTCGAACGAGGGAAGGTGGTGCTGACACTTCATTTCCGACAAGCACGTTCTCCCCACTTCGTATAATGTACGTGCCTTACCAGTGCCATACGGTCAGCTATGCCGGTTATTACAAGAAACAAACGGGCGGTGGCCTTCCAGTCTTTAGCGGTGTACGCATGCAACGAGGTCACGGGTTGGGAAACATACTCGGGAGCATCGTTAAAACGTTTTTACCCTTGGTGTCCCAACAAACCTTGAAACGGTGGGCCAAAGAAGCAGGCAGCGTCTTGCTCGCCAAAGCTCTTAAAAGACAACCCTCGTCACATGGTAGGGTCATTCGACGACCAACACACCGACGAGGCACACGCCAGAAGAAGAGAGACATCTTCGCATAATGGCATTCATCCACTCCGAGTCGTGTTCGTCTACCAACAGTGAATTGGATTTGTGGACTATACCTCCCACACAGACCAGTGTCGCCGAAGGTCGTTGGGTAGAACATCGCCCCCTGGCTAGCCTGACGGGAACGGGACCGCTGGAATTAACCGTTGAAAACAAAGATACGGCCTACCTGGATTTAGCCCACACGTACCTTTACGTGAAATCCAAAGTGGTGAAAGGAGACGGGACGGACATCGAGGACGAAGGGGTCGTAGCCCCAGTGAATCTCTGGCTGCACTCGATGTTCCAACAGGTGGATATCAGTCTGAATGATAAACTCATCAGTACGTCCACCAATACGTACCCGTACCGAGCCTACATCGAAACGTTATTGTCGTACGGAGAAGATGCCAAAAACACACTTGCCAGCCTCACTGTACTACAAGGATTCGCTAGGTGAAATGGATATGACCACCGTTGCAAATAGTGGGTTCATCCAACGCAGAAGGTTTACAGGCGGTAGCAAGTCCGTCGATATGATGGGTCGACTGCACGCCGACCTGTTCCTGCAAGATCGGTACCTGATGAACGGTGTATCCATCAAGATCAAGCTGATTCGTTCCCCACCCTCCTTCGCCTTGATGGCCGGCGGAGATAACCCCAATTACAAGATCGTCATAGAAGAAGCAGCCCTGTTTGTGCGTACCGTGGATTTGCAACAGGGCGTGTTGGTGAGTCACATGGAAGCCTTATCGAAAAAATCAGCTATGTACCCCATCCGACGCGTACAGACCAAGGTGTTCTCCGTGCCGGCAGGTACGATGATGGCCAATAGAGAAAATTTATTTCTAGGGGATCTCCCTAAACGTTTTACCCTGGCGTGTGTCACCAACACCAGTTTCAACGGACAGTGGGGTGAGAATCCGTTCCACTTTCAACATTTCAACATCAACTTTGTGGCACTGCACGTGGCTGGCCATCAAATTCCAGCCCGACCGTTACAACCGGATTTTGGCAACCAGCACTATGTGCGGAGCTACCTGAACCTGTTTACAGTCACAGGACAAAACAATCAGGACGAAGGAAATACCATCACTCGACGAGACTTTGGCCGTGGGTACACTTTGTTTGCCTTCGACCTCACCTCCACCTTGGAACACGATCATCAGCTGGCCTTGCTCAAGAAAGGAAACTTACGGTTGGAACTGCGTTTCTTCGTAGCTCTACCCCATACCATTAACGTAATTTACTACGCCGAGTTTGATAACGTCATCACAGTGGATAAGCAAAGAAACGTCCTGTGTGACTACGCCAGCTAGAGCCATGGATACAGAGCAACTCATCACCGTACTCCAGCGGGATCCCCGGGTACCCTTTCGAGGTGTGTTTCCACGCAATGTCTTTCCGACCACCCCATCCACCCCGGCGGCCTACATCCTGAATACAGACCCTAGTACTCGTCCGGGTGAACATTGGGTAGCTGTATACGTGGACGCCCTGAGCCAAGGAGAATACTTTGATTCCTACGGACTTGCACCCCTGCATCCCTATTTGACCCAGTTCATGGACGAATCTACTACAGTGTGGCGCTGGAATAGTAAAAGATTACAAGGACCCTTGAGTAGTGTCTGCGGACAGTAGTGTGTGTTTTATCTCACTCACCGGAGTAGAGGACATTCCATGCAAACAATCATACAGATGTTTGATGATTATTCTCAAGCCGAAGACCGTGATGTCTTAGTGTACGACGACCCATTTCTCTGGTTGTCTTAATTTATTCAATGCACCGCGCGGTGTTCTTATTGTTGTTATGACGTTTATTGAGGTTCAATAAAAAATTCATAAAAACACATTTTGACTTTTTTTTTATTCAGGTGAACAAGATTGTATAGAATATGTACATGTACAAAGAATACAGTAGGTGTGTAAAACTGTCAGGAGTAGGATTCGAACCCACGTCCTGCATTGCGCAGACCAGCACTTAGGACTGGTGCCTTATACCACTCGGCCATCCTGACTTTTACAGTTATCGTGTACGCTATTTTTACAGTTATAGTTTTAATTCGTTGTATGATGAGAAGTATATCAAATGTCATAGTTTCACAAGTCCAGGTAGGTGGTACTGACGCCATCGGGAAGAACCTTCCGCTTGGGGTAGAAAAATGTGAAGGCATCTCGTTTCTGGATGTACGGCCGCATCTGGTGGTCGACGACCCGAAATCCACTGTTAGTCCCACTCGCACTGGCCTGGCTTTGGAGCACGTTCAGGTACAAGGCTTTGTCGATGGCCGGATCGCGCCGGTTCATCCCTTTGCAGCTAAACTTATCGTTTTCCGCTCCACCCTAACAGTAATACGTCTTCGAGGAGAGAGCAATCATGGCATCGCCACTCCACTCCAACTTGAAGAGGCCCGGCGTCCGCTTGTCGTACTGGTAATGGTCACGTCGAGGTAGCCATTGGCCCCGTTCCGCCTCATACTGTGCACGTAAGTCGGGTTTGACAAGGGACTCCCAATCCGCATTAGACACGGCCAAATAAGCAGAGTCTGTATCCATCTCCATGAGTTGCCAGTCTGATGGATTAAAATACACACCCATGAAATCATATAAAAACTGGAGCATCCTCAGCTTGGCCACCTGGTATACCATACATCCAATTTGGAGGGGCAGGTTGTAATAGATAGTCTTTTTGGCTAAAGCGATTTCATACGTATCGTCATCGATGACCTCCACGGACCGAAACAGGGGAGAATTCACCTTTTTGTGGGCTTGTTTTTTGGTACAGATATTTACGTTCATGTGCTTGTCTTGGTTAGTCTCCGTTTTGCCATAATAGCCATTGCCCGTCAATTTCCACGATTCCCCGATGATGGCCTTACTCGGATCTTGATCGCCTTGACGACGGGCTGACGTCACGATGTCGGCATTCTCCGCAAAACAGGCGTTGGGTACGTACTGTAAGACTTGGCACACGCGCGTCACTTCCAGGCCGTGGCTCATGTACCACTGTAGTAGCGGAGTGCCCACCAAGATTGTCTCTGCCCACATACTGCCAATCAACATACGTCGAGGTCGAGGCAGACACTCGTGTTGCTCAGCATAGGCACCCATGGTGTCTCCAATGTCATGCCGACCCACCAGTGTGTTTTTAAAGATGGGTGGGCACTGGGCGAAGAGTGGCTTGAGAGTGTGAGGAACATGCAGGTCGCATTCCACAAAGCCGTAGAGGTCTCCGGAACGAATGGCGTCGAACATCTGTGGCAGAGTGAGGAGTCGCCGGCGACTGAGAGGGTACTCGCGCGCTTGAAGGAAACGGCGTAAATGTGGGAGGGCCTGGCACATGGTGTGAAATTCACACTCTCACATTTCGATGAGGTGGTATCCCATCTCTTTGATGTAATCCCCGTTCTCCTGGACTTCTTCCCGTAATTCTTCCGCCGATTTTCCACGTCGTTCGTTGAAGCGTCCAGCGCTGAAATGACATTCGTGGCCGTGCCAATAGCAGCCGCAAAATTGAAATACGGTCGGTGTTCTACCCACAAGGGCAAACCCATCGACGGGGAGTCGGCGATCTCCTATCCGCTTCTCTGTGGCGTTGGTCTGATGGCGTATAAAAATTCCTCGTCGATAGGCTTCCCAGTCCAACCACTGGTCGGCGAGATGTTTGTAGGGTGTGCGTTGCGGTCTGAAATGCTGACCTTCCGCCAACCAGCGCGTATAATGACCGCTTGGCATGGGCTGGGCGAGAGACCACAGATACAGGGCATTGGCATCGAATCCGATGATTTTGGCACAGGGTTTCCCACCTGGAAGAGTGGTGACGTCCTTGTCGTGGTAGCGATGAAAAATAAGACTGGGCCCGCTGACGATGTTCCGCTTTAAACAATCGTACATGTCCTCGTCTTTTTTCTGTATCAGCGAGAAGTAAGTGGAACAATCGTGAAAGAGATGGCGTAGAGCCAGACCCGGTAAACTCAAACACTCCTTGAATATGTCGACGTGCATTTGGTCCCGAAAGAGTTGAACCATTTTCTCGGCCGTGTCGAAGAAAGGAACCACATCTAAGTTATTATACCATATCAGGAAATCTCGCAAGGTCTGCATATGTTGGTCGTTCCATACCTGCTGTAGTTCCCGGTACGTTTCTTCCGAACATTCCACTTGCTTCAGATCGTCGAAGAACGCGTCCCGGGGTGCCAACTGTGTTTCCTCCAAGCGGTCGAGCGTCGATATATACGTGTAAGGGAACCTCCCTTTGGTTTGTGCACAGTCATACGCCTTCCCCCACTGATCATAGCTATAATTTGGAGCTAAGTAGTTCCGTGCATCCAGGAAATGGAGTGACGTGGTAATGAGGGCCATATGATTATTGATCTTTTTGATGACGGACTTGATGGAATTGGACTGGGCCAAGTAAGGGTAGAGAAATTCCTTCACCATGTTCAGATCGTATCGCCCCGAGTTGAAGCCGAGCACAGGTAACTGGCCTAGGTATTGTAGGAAGCGGGCTTTCAATTTCTCCGCATACGCCTTAGGTAAAGGTACATCCTGCGGCTGAATGTTATCCGGCTCCGGCTCCGACTCTGACTCCGTCTCCGACTCTTCATCGTCGCTGAAAGACACACCGGGTGTAGGAATCCGGTCGTCGAGTAGATCCAGTACGTCCTGGAACTTGGACACCAACAATTCCGTACTGGCCGCACTAACTTCCTCTAAATAACCCATCATGCGGGTAATCAACTCATGGGAGTCCCCAGTGGACACGAAACAGACGGGCGCAGCGTCATAGCCAGGTACGTTGGTGAAAATGCTGACACTCAGGGGAATATGGCACTGCGTCCACTGCGTTTTCGTTGAGAACATGTCCATGGGTTCCAAAAGGGCCTCGAAATCGTAACACGCCTGGTAGAGAAAATAACGGTCCTCTTCCGGTATGACAATCCCTTCATCAGCCAGTTCCTCGAAAATGGTGGGCGTATTATGGTGCACACGGCCAGGAAAATTGCGCTTCACAGTATTGTCACAAATCTTCTCGTGCCGATGTAAGTCGTGAGAACGGTGAAATACCCGATGACTTTGGGCACAACTGTAGGACTGGGCGTACAGGCTCATATCGTAGATCAGGAAAAAATGACTCACCCCGCCGTCGTCGAACACATTGACTTTCATCGTAGAGGCATACCGTTCTGTTGAGCGATGAACCAATTCAGCCACAAATATGTCATCCTCCTTCGGTTGTAAACGGTATACAAAGATATTGACGTGGAACAGCGATTCCACGACATCCAGATACTTGAAGGAGACTCCCCGGAACCGTCGTGGGTCTATGTCTTGCGCCTCTAGATACTCTTCCCAATAGCCATCTGCCACTCTTTCACAAGCCTTGGGATCACACTCGTCCAAATGAACGGCCAAACACCGAAACAGACATTTCCGATCTTTGTAGGGCCCACGATAGCCTCCCGTTAACGCATACAGTCCTTTTCGACGGAGCAGCCAAGGCGGAAGAATGACAGGAGCGCCGATGGGATGATCTCTCAATTTGGTGACGAAAAATGTGACGTTCGTAACCATTTCCAGAGTTCATTTGATGTTAGGACGTTGCAAACGCGCCCATTCCAATGGATCCAACGTAGTAAGTTGCTCGATGAGTGGCTCCAGAGAAATAGCATCCGTCACCGTGAAGGGCTGGTCAAACACATAGGTATTATTACTGGGATAATAATACCGTAACTGGTCCGTCTCTTTGTGCCGTAAAATGTACCCAAATGTCGTATTCAATTTGAACGCTGTCACTTGGTCTGTAAAAATGCTCTCGGCATAGGTAGGAAGATGCGCGAGGTCCTGCAACCGGAAATTAGACGACGGTGACGGTGAAAACAATGGCGTATGGTGTTCCAGTGACGTCGATAAATCTCACTCACACGCTCGTCTTCGGGCAAGGCATCAGCCGGAGGCGCTCCTTGATCCCCTGGAAAATCTTCTCCACGTCTCATAGTATAGCTCCGGTGAGGCAGGCTCAGGATGGTGAGGCTCAGGCAAGTAGCTCCTGTCGTCAGATAGGTTCAGGCTGGTAAGGCAGGCTCAGGCTGTTCAGGTCAAGCAGACCAATGAATGCAGCAATGCCCTAAACATTCCCACATTTATACACCTACATAGAAGTACCCGGATGCGGGCGTGGACGTCACCGAAAAAACCCCACATACAACTCCCCACATTCAGTCGCCCCCTCAAGACCCCTCATACATACATACCCGGATGCAGGCGCGGACGTCACCGAAATTCTGGCGGGAAAAACCCCACAGACAGGTCAGTGCACGCATTCCTATCATGTTTCCTACCCAGGTCACGCCCGATTCACGCAGACCGGAAGCGACGTCATACCTGCGCAGAACACTCCTGCGCACACCGCCCCATTTTTTTTCCTCGCGCATGCGCACTGAGGCAAATGCAACTTTAAATGCGTTTAGGTTACTACTCGTATTTGTCTCCGACTCCAATTATGGGTTGAATATATTAAGCTCAGGTATATCATGTAAATGATGACTTAGTATCATGCCAGTATGAGAAGACCCAAAACTCGGTACCCGAATAGGATCCCGTTGGTAGGTAACGACTCCGTGCCAGAATGTGATCACGTTGGGATATAACGAATCAGTATGTGTATATCACTCGATGACGACTCAGTATGGGGAAACGATCACATCTACGTATAACGATTCAGTACCAGTTCATGATCACATCTCCACGAGAGTGGTCAAAAGCACGAACGAATCAACCATGCATTTCCGTCATATATAGGATGTTCTTTATTGAGGATGTAGATATATCGAATAAACATGTAGAATACACATTTCCTCAGCTTCAGACTCTCACAGGTTATGCGCTGTAATGACAACCTATGCTGCCTACTGCCCGAATGATGGAACCCAGTAACACCGCTTTATATACTACTAACATGCACAGACACTCATTATATTCATGGGACTGTAAAACTTTAAAGCTGTGTATGGCATTTCCAATAACCTCTAGAAGTCATATATCCAATCACAATTGAAGATAGATAAGAAGCATACGTGTGATGGGAGATAGCTGCTGTTTCACAGTTTAGCACAAATTATGTATATCCAAGCTGTAATTTTCAGAAGTAATTCCCAATATTATTTGAATATAAAGTAATATTTCACAGTTTAAATATCCCAGGTATTCCTTTAAGGCATTCCTTTACGTACACGGCTGTAGCCAGCCAGCTATCTGTCATTACTGGGTTCTTGCTCTACGTTTATAGACTCTGGCTGGATCACCACGTGATATGATCAGCCAATCATATGGCCCTGACTTGAAAGGCTGGGCGAAATTAGAAACAGTGATAACAAATTATAACTGTAAATTTAGTGAACCAACGTTTGTACATAAGATTTTCTCATCTTATAGTATATATGGAATTTATTAAATTGATTATAACTACTCTAGTTTACTAGAAACGGCCTTTTTATTTTGTCACGAAAACTAGTCCAGGCATGGCATTTACGATCCTCACGCCACAGATTTCGGGGACCAGTTCACATAGCAAAATTCTTATAGCTCACACGATAATCCAGCAAGTGCTAGTAACCATGAACAACTGCAGACGTATTCAAAAAGCATGCAAATAATGTTTTTGATAACGGATTGTCAACTCACAGTCAGAATTGTCCGGAAACAAAGTCAAATTTACCACCGGCAAAATCTACAGCAATCGGGTTACCAATGGTGTTGGCGAAGGCAAAGCTCATTACGAAAAATAGTTCCAAGTGAAACTTTCGCCTACGAGCGAATAATCACACAATATAACGTAATTATTTTCAGAACTCTTAACTGAGAATACAACATTAACTAATTTCTAACGAATTCCCAGGATGGCATAAATTTATGAATGTCAGTTTGACCCAGTTTCCTTCGCTAAACACAACATGGCCGCCCCAAGTGGCGGGCCAGAAAAACACAGTTCTGACACACAATGGATTTACGCTCTGTTGATATATAAAATGCAGACAATGTCCGGGATCTCCAGTCTCTGTCCCAGGTAAGTATATCACATCGAAAGGACCTAAACACAAGCTTATTCAGGGTTTTCAGGCACGTTGGCCACTCCCGGTATGGGATGCCAAAACGTCTCGGCTCCTAAATTCCAGTTATTCAGCGAATTCATTGTACGATATATAGCTACACATGGGCCCCTCCCTGTATGGGACGCCCATTCCACATGGTAAATCCCAAATTCAGAATGACAGTGAAACAACTGGGACAACGATTGGTAAACATTGCACCAGTGAAAATATTTACACACAAAAAAAATAAATGTATATAGGTACACGTATATCACACTCTCCTCACCTTATTATAGGAAATTCTCCGACTTCTCACTGGGAGAATCTGCCCCAAGCCTGAGAGGTACACCTGCCTTGCTTATCAAGTTACATATGTAATCCGTTGAGGTAGATCGACGCTTATAACGGTCCTCGCACATCTCCAGTAGTTCCTCGGATGTGTCCCCTATGCTGCCCAGAGATAAGTGTGCAAGTTCCTGGTATCCGTAATATCTGTGTTTGACCTCAATTGCTCCCATTTCCTTAGAGCCAGCCCTTATCTTAGGGGTCTTACCACCTGGAAGGGCCAGCATGTTATATTTGTCCAGGCGGTAGAGACAGCCACCTCTCTAGGAATAAGTAGCTGCCTCCAGCTGAATAGCCGTATATTCAAAGCTGTCGTGCTTCTCAGCCGCGCCCCACAGCTTCCACTTCTTTGGTGGCCATTTGATGTCGCCTAATAGGGAGGAGATACACACCACTTCCTCCTTATCCCATGCTCTCCTCCCGGGGGGGTATGTAGGGCATGGAACCAGTTCACAGGATGGACCGTTGTGACTTGACAGCAGTGTCGGACCCCTCAGCATTGGTACCGCCATTAGCGGCAACAGCATCTAGGATTTGGACATTTGATGTTTCCGGTATTGATGACTGTGACTGGTGTCTGTGGTCTAGAGCTAGTGGAGCTGAATCACTGGTCACCTGCACCTCTGTGTTCTGTATACCAAAGTGTGGGCTGGTCATCCAGGAATCCCCTTGGGACATCCCTTAACTGTCGGTGATGTTTAACCTTCACATGATTTCCCAGGTCACTCATCCGGCGGAAGGTGACCTCACTGAAACAGAAAGGGCAGATCACCTGTATTCTTCTATGCACAAATGATGAGAGGTGAGTTCTGAGGGCACTCCAAGTGGGCAGCTTCTCGGAGCATAGCCAGCAATCGAATCCTGGCGACATGCTGAAAAAACACAATGGTCTTCGTTAGATTAGCAAACAGAAGCATCTTCAGCAGTAACAGTAGACATTATAGCAAGGCTACCAGGTTCCATCATTGGGCAACAATTGGAATAGGTCGACTGCATGGCAACCCAGTCTATCCGGAAACCATGGATTGCGAAACCATGGAAGCGGGTTGATATTTCTGCTACCACCTGCACTCATCAGCCTATATGCGTACTGAGTTTAGTACCACCACCGGGAACCTCACAACTGCAGTTGTGTATTTCCTCTTGAAGCTAGTCTCCAGGGTTGATCAATCTCTGCCTAACTTCATTCCTCTACCATGGCCATGGAATTTTATTCTCCACAGGGCTGCTACACTTAGCAACCATGCAAGTATATTGGTACCATACCACAGATGTAACTCAGAAATTCCAACCTCCACGTTGCCAACCTCTTTCCTTGCTACATCTACCTTGCTGTACTCCTGGATGCCTCGCTAATATCCGGTCACCATCTGCTTTACTGTGATGAGTTATGCCCTGGAGTGCCTTGGGCATTCAGAGAGTACCGCCTGGGTGGGTGGGGTCCCTTGTAGATCATCAGTCTGTCTATGTGTATAGCTTTAGGTTCCTTTCTGGCAGATTGTTTCACTAGATATGTTATATCATCTATCTTCTGTGTGATAGCAAACGGTCCCTTCCACTTAGCAGTGAGCTTGGAACATAACTCGGGTTATCGAGAGGGGTTGTATAACCAGACTGCTTTCCCTGCCTGTAGTGAACTTTTCTTTGCTTTCAGATCGTACTGTCTCTTTGGGTAGACTGCACTCTGTTTTAGGTGCTTTCTGGCCAGTTCATGTACATTTACGAGTCTGTCTTGCTCAGTCGGCAATATATGACTCAAGGAATTTCGAAGTATAGTGTACATACCCCCTTTAACTTTATTCTGAATGTAACCGATTGTATTAACACGGTCCGTTTATATATATGTAAATATTTCTTGTCATATTTTTATGAACAATATTCGAATCCTCATGTAATGAAATCAATCTTCCTAAATGTTTCTTCCTTCTCTCTCTCTCTCTTCTTCTCTCTCTCTCTCTCTCTCTCTCTCTCTTTCTCTCTCTCTCTCTTCTTTCTGGATGAATATGTTATCGTTTTCCCTCTAATTTGCATCAAAACAGTTTCTAGGAAGAGGTCATCGTCAATGTTGAACTGTATCAAAGAGCGATCAATATATCTCAGTGCATCTCTATCATATACGGGCACTGCATATTGCTCAATATTTCTATTTATTTCTTCTTTTACTATATTTAAATAACTCAGGTCTTTGAGTAAAGAGGAATTAAATTTCCAGTAAGATTTTCCTCTGTCAGTATTTGTGAATTACATTTGAGAATAATAATTGAATAATCGGTCTTGTAACTAGGTTTGATGTCAGATTCAGTAGTCATGTTAAAAAAAGCCTAGTCTAGCTTGTTGTCTTGGGTTTTTTCGTCTCCATGTATAGCGTCTTTCATCACTCTGCATCGTTCTCCATATATCTATCAAGTCACTGTCATTAATTTGTTGCAATATCACTTTTCGTGCCTGTGGTTTATATACGCGTTTATAATTTTCTACCGAAGGTTTCAACACTAAATCCCAGTCGCCACATATAATAGTCGATGGGTTATTAAAGTTTTTAATGATTTTTTTGTATTTTGTTATAAAAGCTAGGTTTATCTTCATTTGGACCATACAAATTTACTCAAATGAAAGCTTGTTTTCTATAATTACACCAATATCCTTTTCCTTTCTCACAAACTCTAGAGAAGACAACTCATCGTAGTTTCTCATGCTGAAAGGATAATGGTCAACCGTTCTACTGGACATCGACAGGGACTTGCATTTCAAAGGATGAAACTGGAGCAACCAAACATCTGACCAATCTTGGAGGTTTGTCAGGTCTCTCTGTACAATTTCGTTATCACGCGGACTGATAAAAATCCGCCCGCAAACAGAAATGCATCAGAATCTACAGAATCTGGCAGGTCACTGATATAAATAACAAACAGGAGTGGGCCCAAGACACTGCCTTGTGGAATACCGCTTGCACTGCCGTAGATGGAGCACCACTGACTCGGACTTGTTGTACTCTATCGTGAAGAAAGTTCTGAGCACCGAGTCTGTAATACCATAGTTTTCCAATTTTCCAACTAGCCTATTGTGGGAACTTTATCCAAGGCCTTTTGGAAATTCATCTATATAACTTCCACAGTCCCTCCATTATCAAGGATTTGTGTCCACTTATCCAGAACAAAGACAGGTTGACCTACCGCTAATAAAGCCATATTGTTTTTGGCTGAAAATTTGTTAGCTCTCATGCGGTTGAACATGTGATCTCCAACAATAGATTCCATACACTACACTTGTAAGGCTAACTGTCCTATGGTTATCTGGTAACTTTCTACTACCCTTGTTAAAGATAGCGAGGACAGTTGCATTTTTCCAAACATCAAGAAGGAACCCGGATTCCAGCGAAGTTTGAAATATGATGGACAGTGGTTCACTAATCACAGGACAAAGTTCTTTCAAGACACGCGAATGGATAGTATCTGGTCCAGACGACTTAGTAGTGTTCGAATTTTGTAGCTTCTCGTGTACCATCGGTTCAGCAATGACCAGTCTATTTGAGGCATAGCTCACTATTTATGGGGGTAACTATGGAACTATAAAGAAGTCCAACTCCTAATGTATCCAGGCGGCCACATTTTCCCGTGGCTATACGGAACGGATCGACCACCCCATCGTGTATTCAGCCATCACGTTACGGATCACAAGCGCCGACCTGTATAACTTGCTCCTGCGCAAAGAGATTCCCGGACATCCCCGGAGATGACCGGCCATTTCCGGAGCTTCAGGCGAAGCGACCACCCGCGGATTTGAAGTCTCGTTAACACGGGAATACTTTCTGTCCGCAAGGCTTCTCCCCGGAAGTGATCGCATCACCGCCAGATATGACCGCGTCATCGCGGAGGAATACATCTCCGGGCTGTCATCTAGATGTTACCCGCGTTAAGACACAAATACGATATATTTTGTACCTCTCGGCGTGTGCAATTACTACATGTCCAGTGTTCTTCCCGAGTCGTTCAGCTATCGAATGGATCAACCAACATCTGCAAGGATCTCAAAATGATTTTGTGTTTTTTCCTGAAATTCAGGTTCCGCATACATAACTCAAATTCAGGAACAATTTTCTTAAATTCAGCGACTTTAGCATTGAATTCTTGGAAAATATCCTAAATTTCAGACTCAACTTCCTGAAAATGGAGTTGTGGGTGTATGGCTTGTGTTTCAGGAAAAATCTCTGAACCATTATGATATTGTCTTATATAATATAAAGATATTTATATCTTGACCCCATGTGTCTTTCTGTTCGGTCCATCGCATCGACTAAAGTTGTTAGTGCTAACAGGTAAGGAATAAGTGTCTCTCTAACATGGAGGTAAACATCTAGAAGAATACGTATCACCCACGTGCCCTCTGTTATTCTCTATGATATTTTCATATGGGCTCATACGGAATTCCAAGAGGATCAACATCATTATACAGGGCTGCCTTAGGCTTTGCATGAGAATCAGTATTTCCTGAGATGCCAACATGACTAAGTAGCTCACAAAACAAAATATTAAACTGCTGCTCAACTCTTCGGTCATCTCGGGCGATCTGAGTGCTGCTCAACTATTCGGTCATCTCGGGCGATCTAGATGACATCCTTGGTCCAATGGGCATGCAAGGTGGGAAGCTCTCATTGTTATTGAGGTGACGTCATGGTACACATGCGCAGTCAACGTGAAGAGGGTGCTCATGGCCCTGTTTGGGCGATTTAGGGACCATCTTTCACCAAAATGTGTTACGCGTGTTGTCGTCCATCTTCACGACGTCGCGGTTTCTATTTGTGAGCCAAAGGCGAACCCTTGACCAACTTGCATAGCAAACCGCGTTCCGCCCACACTCCAGTTACGTGACCTAGAAAAACTGCGCTGATGGTATATAATACGTTTGGGTTTTAAATTCGCTGCTAAACTACTCGCTGATACCGAATGTAAAATATTTAATCCAAGCACGCATAACAATAAAATATTAATGGATAGACCAGTGAAATTTTATAGAAATCCGTGGTTTTGGCGTTTCAACCCAGTTCAAGTCCTTCACTTCAGTGGGGAGGTGAAGTCGGATACACGGACATCGCGGGCCGCCTTTAAAGCTTCGGTGTTTTCTACCTTTGCCTGGCTTGTTGGATGTTTGATGGTAGATGAATGGGTTTATTTTCTCTTCAAATAGATTTTGTTTTAAACTATGTTTCCTTTATATTTATTAATGTTCATGGTTGTTGAAAAGGTTCAAGTTCATCTGCCACTGGATATCGCACAAGCTATGGTGTTTTCGAATCTGATGTCATGGTCGCGGTGCTTAAGTGATCTGATTGGTCAATATGTGCAGGATGCCGCTGTGTGTCGTTGATCCCGATACACTGCCCAAGCGGACCAGGGGTTATATCTATCATACAGATAGAGATACCCCTGGTTTTAGCGAGGATGGTTGTCGTCTTGCATCTCTTTCTCTTTGGAATAAGACTGAGGGTCTATCCGGACCGTCGTGTTGTGTCATGATGTCATTGTACGCATGCGTAGACTCCAGGAATCCCTGTTGTTTTAGATTTGGTAATAGGTGGGCCATACTTCCAAACGTGGGAAGCTCTCGTTGTGTGATCTAGGGGTCATCTGGGGTGCACATTTTGCGCACCGGGTTTCGTAATGAAGCGCTCGTGAGATCGAGTAAGACTCGAGTGATATCCTCGTGACTGAGAAGTGATTTGTGACGTCGTTTGTGACGTCATCCGTAGTAGAGAAAGCGCAGAGTCGTTCGGATGCGCACTTGAGACATGCCTAGTCCAAGAAATGAAGTCATCAGTAGTAGAGGAAGCGGAAATACGCTCGGATTATGTGCGCACGTAAGATTAAGCGCTACCTAAATGGCCTGTCGACCTTAGGGTACATGGCTGTCGCAGGGTCGGTGATATACGTATGAGTTACGGCATACCCGGGGTCATATTGAAGCTCCTGATTGAAGATCAATGGAAAGAACGCCACAATTACAAATATCTACCACCACCACCGCACACACCACCACCACCACACGCCACGCCACCCCACCCCACACACACAGATTACAAGCGTCTGGTCCGTTATTCATAATTCAACCGTCGTCCATTAGAGAATATCCGCGTCCATACACCAGAACAACCACCACACACACACACACACCAACACACACACCCGCACACACACACACGCGAACACACACAGGTAATTCTACCGAATAGCCAGATCGGAAGGGGCCACGCATTCTCGAGTGCGCAGGCGTATATCACTCCCAGTCGGAATCTACTGGGCCAGAGAGAATATTATAGATGCAACATCAAATGGCGGCTTCTGTTTGGACATGAGCAGCCGTCGATGCGTCTGTTAGGGAGTGAAGATAGGCGTTAAGGCGTTGCGTGGGATTCCCCGTCTCTTGCTGCAAGTATTGCTTTACAAATAACGTTGAAGTGCTTGGGGTATATCGGCACCTCCAAAAGTGCCCACCGTCTACAGCCCAGTGCGTTTACGGGTTTCACCCCCAGTCTGACTGCCCGACATGATCTATAAATGGAACAGGGGTTTTCCCCAGAAGATTCACAGAACAATTTACTCTGACATATAAATGTGACGATTTTAATCAACGTCACAAAATATTGGTGCAGAAACTTATAAAACAGGGCTATTCCACCAAGCGCCTACACTCAAAGTTTCTCAAATTTGGCGATACATATCGCATGCTGATAGCAAAATACGAACGTAGCGTGCAAGATCTATGGCGCTACGTTTCGTAACTGGTTCTAATTCCGCTTAACCCGGGGCTAGGGGCCGTATGAACCCATGTACTTCAAGATCCTCATGGTACTCATATGAACAGTCACAATCAAAGCGTGACTCGAATTGATATACCTTAATATACATTTATAAAACCTTCACCCCTGCGCTGATAATGTAACGGGGTTTTTTTATTCATTTTTTTTTTTTTTTTTTTTTTTTTTTTACGTATCCCTTTTTATTTTATGTTTGCATTGAAAACGTGCCCTAAAATATAATGTATTCGAACTCGCACTGTATACGTCATATATTATTGAGTACAAAACCTTTCAGCCAAAATTATTATTTTACCCGACTCCCAGGTTTATTCAGCCAATGGAGGTACCGGTGAACGTTATGTTCTAATTCGTTGCACTCAAACGAACACAAAATATTTATTATTTCAACATCCGCTCTTTATTACAAATAGAGTAGCCAAGGCCCCCCCGAGCCCGGCCGCACGGTACAGGAAATCAAAACGGTTTTCTCAGAAAATTTAAGAAACCTACTTCGATACCGGACGCCGCCCAGGCAAAAACAGAGATAAAACCTCGCTAGGAAAACTCTGAAAACCTGTGTTCGTAGCAGTGCGCCAAGCATCTCTCGTAAAAGGATGACGAACTCCATCCCAAACAAATGATCTTTGATTTACAAAAAATGTCCTTGTTTGTCAGGCTACATTGATATGATATTCAGATGTCAAAACAGCTTGTCTTTCAGTAAATCAGATCGGGCTCGTATTCCATGAAGGTCAACATCCTCTGCAAAAACAAAATAAAACACAAAACAGAAATCCGTCATCGTAAATCAATCGAGAAACATGTACCGCAACGGCCTGGCTTGGCCTGGACTTCGATGAGATATCTCTGGCTCCCTGTCGTATATATACCCTTACTCTTACGCAAGAAGACTGCCTTCGTGCAGCAAATACTAATTCACAGCTAATCTCCTGAAAACTCACAAAGGAATCAACACACCTGTGCGACTGAATACAAATTACCTGGGTGAAAAGCCCACACAGGTGACCCCCACAATAAATTCCAAACGTTATATCGCGTGGCCTCATTAGCATACCATATGTCGCGTAAAATAGCGCTATAGGTTAACTCGCTCCTGTACCAATGATAAATATATTTCCTTTCTATCACCAAATGATTAGTGTATATGTGTAACATAGATGTTGCATATGTGTTTTATGTTAATTTCGAGTGCATGCTTTCTACTGAACTGTTCTCTGTCAAAACAGAGATAACATGTATGTTATGGTTCGCCATATATATTTTCCGTCTATTTAAACTAGCCTCGAATGTGATTCTGGGTCTTTACAACCTCATAAAAAACTTGGATCATGGATAATATTGAATCCACAGATGAGGAAGTTCCATTCTCGAACCTTCCATTTTTTAATCACGATATTCCCCCACAGTCTACCTCTGCTTCCGATCCACAAACCGAACTAAAACTTGATTTCATACAAAATATGTGTTTTAATCCAATTGAGCTGAACGATACAGACCATAACAAAGCCATCACTGATGATAACGACTTCGAAATTGATCACTGGAATAACATAAACATTCACCAGTCAAATTACTACACTGAGGCAACATTTATTGAGAAAACAAATATCTTGTTTGATGACAATGATACAAATACACCCCTATCTTTTCTACACCTCAATGCTAGAAGCCTTAATAAGCACTTTTCTGAGATCACAGGCTTTATTCATAACCTACATAATAAATTTACTGTCTTAGGCTTCTCTGAGAGTTGGTTGAACCCGACAACAGAAAAAATTCTTGACATTCCAGGTTACACACCTTTCTCTTCGTCAAGGAAAAATCGAAAGGGTGGAGGGCTGATATTCTACGTGGATAATAAAGTGAAATCCTGTAAAATAAGAAAAGATCTTTCCCATCTGGAAGACAATGGAGAACTCGAATCCCTCTTCGTTGAATTTCTTCTCGGAGATGTGAAATACCTGGTTGGCATATTTTACCGTCCTCCTGGCAAAAATGTTGGCAAATTTAATGATCACTTACTCTCTCTTCTAAATCAAAAGACATCGAAAAACATAAATGTATCCTAATGGGGGATTTCAATATCGATCTTTTTAAAACAGACGACCACCCACCAACCAAGGAATTTCTGGAAACCCAAAAATCCCATTACTTCTTTCCTCAAATCACAAAACCAACCAGAGTCAAATCCCGTTCTGCCACCCTTATTGATAACATTTTCACAAACTTCCACGAAGAAAATCTCTTATCTGGAATCTTCCTGACTGATATCAGCGACCACTTCCCAGTATTTCATTTTCTGAACTCTAGTGACAGTGATATGCCCGCTGAACAAAATATAACATACCGCAAAATGACAAATGAGCAAAAAGAGCAGTTCATACAAAGAATCAGAGATTCCGACTGGGATGATGGCGATGCAGATATAAACGACCCAAACTTAGCCCTCGACAATTTTCTAGCAAAATTTATACCCGTATACAATGACTGCTTTCCTCTGACAACCTTTACACCTAAAAAACGCAAAGTCATAAAACCATGGATCACTTTTGGCATTCTCAACTCTATTCATGAAAAAAACCGACTCTATCGCCTGCAGCTTACTAGTCATGACGAAATTTATCGCCAACAGTACAGAACATACAGAAACAAATTAAATCACGCCATACGCATTTCTAAAAAACAATATTTCGAACAAAAATTCAACGAAAGTAATCATGATATTAAGGGCACTTGGAAAATACTAAACCAGCTAATGAACAGAAATAAAACTACAGACAGACCAAAATTGTTCCATGTTAATGGTGAAGATATATCAGACAGTAAATCAATAGCCACAAATTTCAATGAATACTTTAGTACTGTAGCGTCTAACCTGGATGCAGATATACCCGACACTGGTTCTAAGTTCAATGAGTACCTGGGTACCCCTGTTTCGAATAATTTTGAATTCTCCGCAATAACGCCAGAACTTGTGCAAAGCACAATTATGAATTTGAAATCGGCTGCGCCAGGTATTGATGATATCCGGATGTCTGTGGTCAAGTTAGTATCCGACTATATTTCAGCACCCCTCTGCTCTATTATGAATCTTTCGTTTTCAACAGGGATTGTTCCGGAAGTTTTTAAAGTAGCGAAGGTAACGCCGGTTTTTAAATCAGACGATGCATCTATTCTTTCCAACTACCGGCCCATTTCTATCTTGCCGTGTTTCAGCAAAATCATGGAGAAGCTTGTCGCTACAATGGTAGAAGAATTCCTGGATTCTAATGATGTAATCACAGATAACCAGTACGGCTTCAGGACCAACCATTCTACATCAATGGCAGCGTGCTCCCTCTATGACTCCCTGTCTTCCGCAAAAGAATCCAAATTATTTAGCATTGTAACTTTTTTAGACCTCTCTAAAGCTTTTGACACCGTAAACCACAAAATTCTTCTATCCAAACTTGAACATTATGGTTTCCGAGATCAGGCAAATAATTGGTTCCGAATTTATTTAACAGACAGATCACAAGCTGTTACTTATAACGGCATTTTTCCCAACTCTCTACCTGTTTCTTTTGGGGTTCCCCAAGGGTCAATACTAGGGCCCATACTCTTTCTTATCTATATAAATGATTTGACTAATGTAACAAATATATTGAAAATAATTCTCTTCGCTGATGATACAAGTACTGTGTACTCCACGGAAAACTATGCGGATATTTTCAACGTCATGTCACAGGAACTGGAGAAATTACAAAAACTGGTTCGTTTGTAATAGACTTTCGTTAAACATTAAGAAATCAAAATACATGTTCATTGAGCCCAATACTCGTAAGCGACTAACACTTAAGTTCGATTTATCTATTTCTGGACGCCAAATTGAACGTGTCACTAGGTTCAAGTTCTTGGGAGTCTTTTTCAACCAGGAACTAAACTGGAAGACACACATCAACTACATCTGCAATATTAAAGGTCTCTCGAAACATAGGAATTATTAACCACATAAAATACTCCATAAACAAAAAATCTTTATATATCCTATACTATTCAATGATATTCCCATATCTATCCTACTGTAATCTTCTGTGGGGAAATACTTATATCACTCATCTAAACCAGCTATTTCTGCTACAGAAGCGAGCGCTGAGGGTAATAACTTTGTCAAAAAAACGCGACCATACGCAACCATTATTTACAGATCTAAAAATACTACAACTTTCCAAATTGAACTTGTATGCCTGCCTCTTATTGGCTCATAAATTTATGCACCATCCTGAATTACTACCAGAAGCATTCCGAAACTACTTCACACGACAATCAGACGTCCACCGCTATCAAACCAGAGGCCAACACCTTAATCTTTACCGACCAATTTATAAATCGAACATCTCCTTCTACACCACAAAAACTACAGGACCCCGAGAGTGGAACAAACTACCTCCCCTGAGGAAGTCCATCAAATCAATCTCATTATTTAAATCCAAACTCAAAGAACATCTCCTGCGTAACTGACCCAAACCATCACATTCGAGGCTAAAAAAAAACAACATAAAAATAAAAAGATAACATCAAATGAAAAAGAAAATTATGACATATAAAACTAAATAGAAATATTCGCAATATGACTTACATGATGACAATGATATAATAATGTCTTAATGAATTGCTTATTTAAGTCTGAAGAGAGTAAATTATAATTATTATTATTTGTAAATTACTAAGTTCAGTATGTTACAGATACTTATAGATATATATATACATAACGACATATCTTTCTATTGGGATAGAACAAGCCCTTTGGGGTTTTATTCCCGCCAATTTTCATTGCATGCTATATAACGCTATTGATTTGTATACTACCTTTCTGTAATTCAGCAACATGTCACTACCTATATATTCTTTGATCGTTGGTGAATAAAATTCAATTCAATTCAATTCAAAGATACATTATTCTTTGGATGACGACTTTGCAACGAATATTAGGGATTAAGAATACTGATTTGATATTTTTGGAACATCATGATGTATTGCCGGCATCATTGAAAACTGTTGACCGCTTCTCTCTTGCAGGAAACAAGCCTATGTGTATGTATACTATGATTGTCTTTTTGAATTTGGTATTAATACTGTTATATGGAATATGGAATAGGTCTTTGGATTATGGACGCGGATATTCTCTAATGGACGACGGCTGGATTATGAATGACGGACTAGACGCTTGTAATATAGAGCGATGGCCTGCAAAACAGCAAAAAACCCGTACGATGTCCCGGCGTAGAGCGATGATGGCAGTGGGGACCAACACGTCTAAACATGTTTTATTCCGTTGTGTGACTGGATCGATACATACATCTTGTCGACGTGTTAGTATTATATAATAGCATGAAACAATCTCTCGCAAACGGTAAAAAATCTTATGCTAGGGCGTTAAGGTGTTAGGATAGGACATTAAAACGTTAAGATAAGGTGTTAAGATAGGGCGTTAAGGCGTTAAGAAAGGGTCTTTCGGCGTTACTGTAAAACTCTGCACAAAGGTCAAAGCTCATATTTCTGAGTTTCTGCTTTCTCTGTTACTAACGGGCAACGGGATTACTTTACTTGATTTGATGTTTTCGTTCCGAAATTGAGAGACTACACAAACTTATCAACAACAAAGTTCCCCCTTCTACGATTCTCCAGGTGTAAAGTCCGTTTTCCGCTTTTTATTTCCGGGGAAAATTTCAATTTTACATGCAGTGCTATCCGACCCTGCCCCTCTCGGCAGGCCACGATCCGCTAGGGACCAACATTAACCCATCTAGCCTAGTTGATGGGGTTTTCTATATTTTAGGGGTCCGTATTTCCCAATTTTATATTTTCGTGGTAAATCCTAGTTTTGCACCTATTCTTTACTGGATCAGCTTGGAAGAGCGCTTCACGCGGATACCCTCCCCGACCCTGTAGCCCCAATAATGGCCAACCTCAATCCCAAAACTTTCACCCAAGTTCCCTTTTCCTACAATTCCCTGTATGCGCATGTGCACCATAGCCCTACATCCGCTACACAGCAGTTCACGGACGCTACCCCACGAGTGCTTCAATAGGACACCCAATACGACCCATTCGAACCAAGGCTGGTCCACCTCGACCCCAAAACGCCCACTCCAATGCCCTTTTCCACAATTCTCTGTCTACGCATGGACGCCAAAGCCTTACTTGCATGACACATCAGTCCAGTCGTATGAGACCCCATGAATAGTTCAATAGAACACCTCACACTCCCCAGTCGGACCACCTCGACCTCAGAACGTCCACCCAGATCTGTCTATGCACTGCGCATGCGCAATTAGAACTTTTTAGCGAACTCAACCCATGGCATCGAACCCCATCAAATTCTACATCGTAAGACAGAAAAATAAGGTCCCACATTCCATACCCAAATGTCCATGAACCGGTTGTACATTGAAGTAACTAAAGCGTATTTTTGATCTTATTTAGGGACAGATAACTCTTCCTGGGCCGTCACGTGACCGGAAGTGACCTTTGACCAGGAAGTGACATTTGACCCGGAAGTGACGTCATCCGTGACGGCATCGCCACGTCATACCACGTAAATTCATCATCCTCACCCTCAATCCGACAAAGTTTGCTGTCTTTCTACTGCTGGGCTATGTGCTTGAGGATTTTTTGTTTGTGAATTTTTGGCAATATGCATTTCCTTATAGATTGGATCTTCCCGATCAACAAAATTGTTGGTCCCAAGTTTTCGTTCCCGAGTTTGACGTGTTTTGAGGTAACCCTTTCTAACCTGGGTGATAGAGGGTTCGAAAATTTGGGGCACTTTCGAACTTTTCGTGGTATCATCCGAATGATTGAAAATCGAGAGCCAAAACTTTCCGAAGGTTTGGGGTAATTTTGAGCTCATTTCCACAATTCTAGTGATTAATCATCATGCGTTAATTCATGCAGAATGACACTCATACATGAATAAAGGCATTATATTTAGCTCAATATGCAAAGGTGGTAATACCAAGGGATCTCAAATTTATGCCTTTTTGAATCCATACCTATTTTGATTATGTTTGCTTAATTTTCATCTTAGAATATGATGGTTCGAATCAAAATGGCGGACATGGGATAATCTGATAATCACACTTTTTCATGTTTCCCATGTAGTTCAAGGCATTCTTATTAGCTGAATGAACAAATTCATCAAAAATTCTGAGTGCTTCAACTTGACACCTCATACGACCCACTCGGACCAGGGATGGACCCCAAAACGTCCTTCCAAATGCCTTTTTACACTACGCCTTTACAGATTGATGGCATTTCCACGGTACACCAGTCCAATCGGACTCACCCCCACGAGTGCTTTAGTATATGACACCCCATACGACCCATTCGGACCAGGGATGGTCCATCTCTATCCCAGAACGTCCTTTAAAATGCCCTGTTAAGTACCGGTATCTATGTTTGACCCTAGTGTTCAAATATTTGACTCGAAGGGTCAACCAGATACATGAGATAGACATAGGGATGCTGAAGAAATTGACAGGCCCTTCGTCTTGCTAACACAGTACAAGATAGAGCTCTACAAGAAAGAGTTCTGAAGCTTTCTTATTTATAGTGCCCATGTTTCTGTGTTTTTAATGTTCGTGTATAGTTTCAGGTCTGATAGGTTCAAGTTACATCTGTATTTATCTAATTTTATGCGTGTATTCGTTAATTTTCCAGTGGCACTACTTTCCTAGTCAAAATATGACGTCTGCTAATTCACAGATTCAGTGATTTAGCTGGGGTTGAATGATTTAGTGGGGCTAATTCCTTCTAATAAGAAAGCGTGTTCGGGCAGTAATTTAGTGAGTGAGTGAGTAAGTAGGATTTAATTTCGTTTTCAAAGTAATTTAGTATTAAATAATACCGGTATAAGTGTAATTCATTTCAGAAAACAATGTGGAATTTCACTTTGCCAGTATTCATTTACATTTTCCTGAAATATGTGTGTTGAGTTACAGTTGGGAATTTCCGCCATTAAGGGTTAACCTTCAAGACCCTTTCAATATTTTCTTACGGTAAGTCTTAAATCCAGTGATGGACAGTTATGTGGATACTTGTCACTTTTTATACCCACTCCCCCTACATAGTAGGGGGTATACTCTGGATTCCGCTTTTCCGTCCCGTCCGTTTTTGCGTTCGTCCATCTGTCTGTCCGAAATTTGTTTACGGGCAATAACTTGAGAACCATTCGTCGGATGGTTCTCAAATTTGGTATGCCCATATACTATGCCATGAGGTGTCACTTGGAATTGCGTTTCGTTCACGAACGTACGACTACAGGTAGCGCCACCTGGTGACAAAATCTGATATACGTTTCCGGGCAATAACTTGAGAACCACGTATAGGGTTCTTCTCAAATTTGGTATGCATATAACATACCATTAGTTGTCGCTTGGGATTGCATTTCGTCCACTTGTGCTAACAGGTGGCGTCACCTGGTGGCGAAATCTGAAATTCATATCCAGGCAATAACTTGATAACCGTCCATCAGATTCTTCTCAAATTTTATATGTATGTACCATGCCATGTGCTGTCGCTTGGGATTGCATTTCACCCACTTGCGTGTACAATTGGCGCCACCTAGTGGCAAAATCCAAAATTTGTTTCCGGACAATAACTTGTGAACCGTTCAATGGATTCTTCTCAAATTTATTATGCATATACCATGCCATGAGATGTCGCTTGAGATTGTGTTTCGCTCACTTGCGCCTTCAGGTGGAGACACCTGCTGGCCAAATTTGTAATATGTTTCTGGGCAATAGCTTGAACCGTTCATCGGATTATTTCCAAACTGGGTATGCATATGTCATGATGACATGTCTCTGAGGATTGCATTTTGCCCACTTTTGCCAAAAGGTGGTGGCACTCGGTAGCAAAATCCGAAATTCATTTCCAGTCGATAACTTGCTCGAGAAGCTCTTGTCAGATTTCTTTCAAATTTGGAATGAAAATACCATGCCATGAGATGTCGCTTGGGATTGCGCCTTTGCCCACCTGTGCTTACACGTGGCACCGGCAGAATCTAAATTGGGTTTCCGAAAAATAACTTGAGAACCACTTATCGGATTGTCCTCAAATTTGGTATGCATATAACATGCCATAAGATGTCGCGTAGGATTGCGTTTGGCCCACTTGGGCTACCAGGTGACGCACCTGGTGGCGGAATTCATTTCCAGGCTTGGATATATAGCTTCACAGGCACCGCCTCACTCTTTTGCCACCGTATCACCACTAATTATTAATATTTTTACAATAATTTTGGTTGTATTTGCACATTTCCGTCTCAAAGTTTTGCCAGAATTATGTACTTGAACATTGAGTCAAAAAGTTGTTTGATATTTTGTTTTATTTCCAGGAACTAGTATTGTTGAAGGTACGGTAACTCAAAGAACATTGTTGGTTTTAGGCAAATTGTATTAAACTGCATGTACTGCATCGGTTTGCCAGAAGAGATGGCTATATTTGGTCTGGACAAAAGGAGAAATAAGTGGAAAGGCCTCCCTCCCGCATCTTTTTTCTTCTTTAAAAAGTGCCTGTGAAGCTAGATTTTAATTTAATTAAGCCCAATGGTTCAAACAGTGGTTCATACAAAAGTGTATACAAATACCCTAATTCTATACTATGCATCCAAACTCCTACACCCATAAAAACATCTTGGTCTGGATTGTTAAGGGGCTGAAGGGTTGTAGCGCCTCTGCTGCCTCATGTTCAAAATTGTAGTTGTATAATGCTATGAATAATCAATTTTATTCCTTGGAAAGCTATATGGATACTCCAATTAAGCTCCTTGAACTTCGAAGTAGGCTCTCATTTGCAAATTGTCCGGTAATGAGTCAGTGAGTGAGTCCATCGTCGACAAAATAAGGAGAACCCTTGACAGAGTCCGATCCCGCTCAGCAACTCTAATTGATAACGTCTTTATTAACTTTCACCAGGAAAATCTGTTATCCGGTATCTTTCTAACTGACATGACTGACCACTTCCCAGTTTTCCATATTCTGAAAACCAGTTACAGCTGTACACCAGCTAAACACAGTATCACGTACCGCAAATTTACAAATGAACAAAAGGAAAGATTTATACAAACAGTCCGGGACAGTGACTGGAATGAAAATGAGCACGATGGCACTGACCCCAGCTTGACCCTGGAAAACTTCGTTATAAAATTTACAAACATATATAATGATTGCTTCCCTCGGACCACTATTACAGCCTCTAAACGAAAAATCATAAAACCGTGGATCACACCTGCGATCTTAAACTCGATCCATGAAAAGAATAGACTCTACCGACTACATCTTGCCGGACATGATGAAACTATCCATAATCAATATAGAATATACAGAAATAAATTAAACCACACTATACGTACATCTAAGAAGCAATATTTCGATCTGAAATTTAATAAAACCAATCAGGATATAAAGGGCACCTGGAAAACAATAAACCAACTGATGAACAGAAACAAATCAACTCAAATTTCATGTCGACGGCGAAGAAATATCTGATAATGAAACAATTGCCACTAAATTTAATGAGTATTTTAGTACAATAGCATCAAGGCTAGATTCCGAAATACCTAAAACTGACGCCAGTTTCAGAACGTATCTTGATACTCGAGTTCCTAATGATTTCCATTTCTCTCCAGTAACCCCAGAAATTGTTAAAACTACAATAATGAATATGAAATCAGCCGCACCTGGGTTAGATGATATCCGGATGTCACTTGTGAAATTAGTGTCTGATCATATCGCTGAGCCTCTTACTTTAATTATGAACCTTTCCTTTTCCTCTGGTATTGTCCCTGACGTCTGTAAATCTGCTAAAATAACACCCATATTTAAATCTGAAGACCAATCAATCCTGTCGAACTATAGGCCAATATCTATTTGACCGTGTGTTAGCAAAATGCTTGAGAAGCTTGCTGCTACGATGATAACAGAATTTTTAGAAGCAAATGATGTAATCTCAAAAAATCAATATGGTTTTAGGGCCAACCACTCTACTTCCATGGCTGCGTGTTCTTTGTATGATATACTCGCATCTGCAAAAGAATCCAAAAATTTCAGCATTGTATCATTCTTAGACCTATCCAAAGCTTTCGACACCGTGAATCACAATATTCTTAAGTTAGAACATTATGGATTTCGTGACCAGTCGATCAGTTGGTTTCGCAGTTGTCTGACAAATAGGTCTATAACGGCAGTTCCTCGAATTGTTTATCTGTTGAAATCGGGGTTCCTCAGGGATCAATTCTAGGACCCAAACTCTTCCTTATATACATAAACGACTTGAATAGAGCTACAGACTTACTTAAAATTATTCTCTTCGCTGATGATACCAGTACTGTATATTCTTCTGAACACCTTGCTGACACCATTAAAATCATGTCTGAGGAATTACATAAAATACATAACTGGTTCTGTTTTAACTGTCTATCACTGAATATAAAGAAAACAAAGTATATTATCATTAAGCCAAATAGCCGAAAGCGATCAATTGATAATGTCGAATTAGCTATTTCTGGACATCAAATTGAACGTGTCAGTAAATTTAAGTTTTTGGGCGTCTTTTTACCTCCGTCGATCAGACGGAGGTCTAGGAGCGCAACGTGAAATCTCCCGCCAAATAATTGTCATATGGGGAACCCACGACTCATAGTATTTCCAATAGGGATCGTCATGGTTCCCGACGAAATCTTGAATCTTTTCTTTGGACACAATTGAAATAACGGGGTTCCCCATTGCAATGCATTGCAGTGGGCCTTGCTTCTGTAGTCGGGTTCCACCTCAATCTCGATCCGGTCCTGTCCTCGCAAAATGGTACATCTTCAGAAAATTTATGACCTAGGCCTATCCCAAAGTTCACAAGATCATTATTGTGTAGCATCATCAGATAAACAAGAATAGTACGATCAGACAACATGCAGGCGAAAATACTTTATAATTGACGTAATTCGTTGTTTTCCGCGTTTCAATGGTTGATCTTCAATGCATAATCTAGGTCAACTAAATTTATAATGTCTGCTGCTTCAAACGAGTAGGCCTACAAGTACGTTCAGTTTTATTTTTTTAACAACAAACCTTGCATAATGTTAACAACAAAAGTACATATCATCGGGCGTATGAACAGTACTATGTATTGAATGAAGAACAGAAATGCTGCAAATGCCCTGACCTGATCATGTACATGTCACGCTAAGAACCATGGAATAGGTCATAAATTTCCCGAAGATGTACCGTCTTGCGGCACCAGTCCATTCACACCCATTCATCTCCTCGTGGGTTCGTCCGTTTGTGTGAATCGTGTACCTGTCACTCACTTTGTAAGTTACTACAGTCTGATAAAACTGGTGTTGATAATTGTAATCTTTATTGGTAATGATCATTGACACAAAATATCTCCTCCAAGCAGCACGCAAATTGCGTGTTTTACGGTTTCCAGGGGCAACGTTTTGAAGGGGATAACTCCGCTCAATACTTCTAGAGCACTTGTACAAAAGTTGTCTCCCTTGGTATTTTTTTTTTCTAGCTTTGTTGTCTTATCAGTTCTAATATTTTTTTTAACTTGTTCAAACGATATAAAGATGAACAATTATTCTGAAATTAATTTGAGGGATTCTCCAATCCAATCAAGATTTTGCAGAACTAGAACACTTTTCAGCCATTTCATTTAATTTTTTGGGGGTCTTTTTTTTTGTCTTCGTTTTTTTTTGTCTTTGTTTTTTTTTCATTCTGGCTTTAGTGAGTCTGTATGACAAAAAAGAGCAATAAACCTGATTCTTTTAATTTCTGTTTCGTAGAATGAAAGAAAATGTGAATTTATTTTCAAATAAAAAAGTTCATCATTCTGTGCTTTTGAAACATTCTGTCAATTTGGAACCTGCTTTGATTTTTGAGTTGTAAGTTGGTGCAGTGATCTCAATGTACATCATCATCATAATAAAGGAGTTAATTGTTCATCTTGAGCTTGACTAGTTTTGATCCATATCACCTAACGGTCTCAAAATTCTTCCTGGCAATGTATAATGTAATAGCTGATTTGAAGCGTCCATTGAGTCTGGAAAAAGACTTGATAGGTCTTGAAAAAGGTATGGAAAAGGTCTGGAATTTTGAAATCCCCAAGGTGTTTTCTTTCAGTTGATGATATCCACCAGCCTGGTTGTTCAAAAACAGTTATTCTAAATTTTGCTGATAAATTATATTTCCGGGGGGGGGCGCTTTATCTTGGCATTTGGCAGTTGAATAATGGTTTGATTTTGCAGAAGCACCAAATTGATCTACCTGCGTGAGTCTGTAAACTTATTTAATAAAGCTGATAAATAATATACATATGCTTTTCTTTTCATTTATCCTAACAGTTTAGTGACATCCACATTGTGTGCTGTGATACTTGTTGATGAAGAATAATTTGCTTGTTAAGCCCTGATAATATTCTGAAAACTTATTCTGAATTGTAGCTGAAACAAAGGAGTGTCTACATTCCACATGTAGGCCTACATATTGAGATTTTTGACTGATAGCATGGATGGAACCTTTCTCAATTTTGTTTTGCAGTTTTAAGCCCTGGACATATCACTGGGCATTTATTTGCCATATGATCACATTTCACATACTTTGTTCAGCCCCGTGATCTGGAACCAAACAGACAGTATCACTAGATGAAATAAGGAGAACATGATATACATTTCAGGTTTTACCAATGCCAAATGACTTGAACAGAAGACAATTAGACAAAAAGAAAATCAATAAATATATCAATAAATAATAAATTACATAGAAAATTTTCTTGTTTTTGCAAGGGGGACATCAGACACACTGACAACACAGACCATTCATTCAAATTTCGCCTTCCATTGGGGAGGCAGAAATATTCCTCAAACACAGTATACATATTCTCTCGTGATAAACATTACGCATGTAATGATGACCGGCAGAGTGATACATGTGTCAATCGGTCAGACATTTTCAAGGATGCCCAGTTTTAACTTAAAACAACCATGCCGGACTTCATTCCTTATCTCAGAATAATTGACCAGGTGAGGACTTGAATGTCTCTGAAATGATTTAGCTTCTAGAAACAAAGACTTCATTTCCTGAGTAGAGGTAAAAATCGAACATATTATGATTATTTTAGTCAAATTTCAATTCCACTTCTGCTATATGTACATGTATAAAATACATACAGAACAACACAAAGAACAGGTATATGTATCTCATTACATTCTTAACCAAAGATCAATACCTGGGTGATATTACAACAATACCATGGTGTTATATATTGCTATGATTGGCTTAACTTTAGCTGCTGATATTTCTAATTTGAGCGTAATGGGCAATCATACTAAATTTATTTTCATAATTTCATTTATTTTCACAATAAGCAACATAATCGAGATTAGCAAGTGAAGTTTTACAACATAATATAATACGCATCATGGATCTCCTTCAGTTTAGTGTAGACATATACCCTTGGATATCTGTTACCCTGATTCAGTCATAATATTGTCTGTATTATATTGATGTCGACAAGGAATATACATAATTATTTGATAGTATTATTAATTGTATGTTGTTTATGATTAGCATGAACTTTTTATTCGCTGGAATCCAGCCATTTGTTCCATATGGGCAATATTCTCATCAGCCATCACCATTCAATATGAATGTGATACATGTACAAGTCCATGGTAATTGGTAATTATGGTGAAGGCGACCTGTAACACCAGTATACAAAATTATTCCGAGCTCATTGAATCAGCACATGATGCTGAGACAGATCAGAACGGAATGTCGGTAAAATCAGATGTGTTTTGTAGAGGATTCTGTCAATGAGGATGCTATGCTGTACACATACAAAATATGAAGTGTTGATGTGTAGGGCCTATAGCATAAAATCACAAGCAAGTTGGTAAAACTAGGCACACAGGGTCTCATTTCTGACGCTAACGTGTTGATTTGGGTGGGGGTGTCCTCTCATGGGGTGGTGTGGGTGGGAAGGGGCCTAATGTCTCAAGCAGTATTCCAGGTTTTCCATCAATATACTCTATTCCATACCCCAATATTTCAAGCACGTGAAATCCAAGAAATATTATTTGCGGGGAATGTGGCTTCCACATCCCTAGCTGGACATGCTAGTGGGGAACCCTCAATCTCACTTTAATTACCATTGGTGAAGTTAACGTCAACAAATGCAAAATTGAGCTTGGCATCCGGCCCTATGCTATTCAGTGATGTACTATTCCCCTACTGATCCTGTTGCCTCGACGGAGGTCTTTGCGCTCATTCAGCGCTTGTTAAACGAGGAACTAAACTGGAAATCACACATAAATTATATCTGTAATAAAATTTCACGAAATATCGGAATCATTAATTATTTAAGAAATTCAATAAATAAGAAAACATTATACATATTATACTACTCAATGATATTCCCTTAAATGTCTTACTCTAAGTGGTAGGGAAAAGACGGGAAACATCTCATTTTCCAGGGAGGTAACTCTTGGTTCCCCTTTTTCCGCCAGGGGGCGCCACCAATGCCGTATGACGTCACTTCCGGTCCGGGTGAATGGAGCTGTCGTCTGCTTGGGGTTATCACGTGCCGAACACCTGGCTCCCCGAATTGCAACACTGTTGCACGTTCGCTACAATGTTGCGAAGATGTCACGGAGATCACCGAAGAGACACGGAGATCCCAGAAGGGGGCGAGAGGGGTCCCTAGTGTACCGATTGGGTCGTATGAGGTATCAATGTGAAGCACTCGTGAAGGGGCATCCGATGGGGTGGGTGTGGGGTTGAAATATCGTCATTCTGCGCATGCGCGGTAGACCAAGGGTATGGAAATAAACGTTTTGGGGTCTAGGGGAGCCCCTAGTGGGCTGATGGAGTCCAGTCAGGTATCAATGTGAAGCATATGTGAGGGGGCATCCGATGGGCTGGGTGTGGGGTTGGAATATGGTTATTCTGCGCATGCGCGGTAGACCAAGGGTATGGAAATAGTCGTTTTGGGATCTAGGGGAGCCACTAATGGACCGATGGGGTCGAGTGAGGTATCAATGTGAAGCCTATGTGAGGGGGCATCCGATGGGCTGGGTGTGGGGTTCGAATATGGTCATTCTGCGCATGCACGGTAGACCAAGGCTATGGAAATAGACGTTTTGGGGTCTAGGTGGGTCCCTAATGGACCGATGGGGTCGAGTGAGGTATCAATGTGAAGCCTATGTGAGGGGGCATCCCACTGGGTGGATGTGGGATCGGAATATCGTCATTCTGCGCATGCGCAATAGAGAAAGGGTATGAAAATAGACGTTTTGGGATGTAGGTGAGCCCCTAATGAGCCGATGGAGTTGAGTGAGGTATCAATGTGAAGCCTATGTGAGGGGGCATCCGATTGGACTAGGGTCTCGGCCGTTGTCCACATTCTGCGCATGCGCAGACAGGGAATTCTGGGAAAAGGGTGTGGAAATAGACGTTCTAGGCTTTAGGTGAGCCCCTAATGATCCTATGGTGTCGTATGAGGTCTTATTTCGAAGCTGTCGTGAGGGAGCATCCGCCTGGACTAGTGTGTCGTTCGTTGTCAATAGTCTGCGCATGCGCAGTCTGGCCGTAGTATAGAAATAGATGTGTTGGGGTTTAGGTAGGCCCCTAATGGTCTGATGGGATCGAGTGAGGTATCAATGTAAAGCAGTCGTGAGGGAGTATCCGACGGGGTGGGTGTGACGTGGAACTGACGTCCTTCTGCGCATGCGCAGTAGAGAAAGTGTATGGAAATAGACATTTTTGGCGCCGACATGGGTCACTATGGGTCCGATGGAGTCGTATGAGGTCTTATGTTGAAGCTCTTGTGAAGCAGCATCTGATTGGACTCAGGGTTCGTCCGTGTTCAAGGGTCTGCGCATGCGCAGTCTGGTCGTAGTATAGAAAGCAGGCATGTTGGGGGATGCGTGGGGGTGTGTTTGACCCACCACTAGGGGTCCATGGTTGGGGTTGGGTGGTGGTGTGGGTTCTGCGCACAGACGCCACTTCCGGGTTTCACTAAAACTACCTTCGAACACAGAAGAGTTCCAATGTTCCCCTTAGACGTAGGGTCCGGATGTTCAACATCCGGGGTTTTTTCCGGCACGGCCCGGTCCCGCCCCGCCCCGCCCCGCCCCGCCCCGGCCGCAGCGCTCGCGCGTCATCACCGGCAGTGCGCGGATGAATGTCGGGTCAAAAATTCAAAGGTCACATCCAGGTCAAAAGGTCTCCCTAAAAGGGGATTGTAAATTAATCTGGGAAGGATGGGCAGGTCCATTTGGACCAATCAGCGGTCGAGAAAAAGAGCCAATGAGCGATCGATAAAAGAACCAATGAGCGGGTACTAGAATTTCGCTCACGTCTGCGCCTACATCCGGGTACTGGGATGCTTTCGCCTACGTCCGCGCCTACATCCGGGTACTTCTATGTAGGTGTATAAAAGTGGGAATGTTTAGGGCAATGCTGCATTCATTGGCCTGCTTGACCTGACCAGCCTGAGCCTGCCTCACAAGCCTGAGCCTGCCTCACCGGAGCTATACCATGAGACGTGGAGAAGATTTTCCAGGGGATCCTCCGGCGTTGTAATCTTTGTTGTTGTTGTTGCTCTCTTTTTTGGACTAACCCATCAGAATAGTATGTATCACGGACTACACCCGTAAAGCTACGTCTAGGCGTGCATGTGTGACATGGTCTATAAAACACGTCTCTCTGGATCCTACACCTCCATTCCTACGGTTTCAGAGGCATGACGGACACCTGTCCCTATGCGACTCGCATTTTACAGCATGCGACCGTGGTTAATTCGCTCACGGGTTACCGAGCAGTGGTTCGGTCCTTGTTTTCAGATGGCGACGACAACGAAGGCCGACGCCAGATCCTGAACGAGTTCACAGAAGCGGTCCTCGACAGAGTGCACTCGATGGAGTGGTGTGCCATCACTCACCACTACTGGACTATGACAGCCATCCTTGATGCTCGGGCTATGGACCACGAGCGCTCACGCCAAAATCAGCGACGGCTGGTTGACCTAGTCATGGTCTGTGCCCTATTGACCCTGGCGCTGTGGCATTGACAGTGGGACCTGACTATGAATACGAGGGTCAGACACAGTGTGCGTCATTCAACGATCGTCATTGGGTCAGCCATGTCACCAGTTCTACGAGCCATCCTTCCCCTTACACCCCGGGTGGGGTTACACGTATATGAAGATAAAGTCTCCCTCGTGGAAGACCGTGGAGATGTTTGCTGGTCGGGCGCTGAGACCGTACCGAATACGGTTACGCTACACCGTGACGGCTGGACCAAATTTAAACGGGTGTTGAGCGGCGAGCTCGACGGACACCTCATCCACATAGACAATGCCATCTACGTACACCGTGGACACTTCTTCCCACGCCTGGGCCGCTACCAAGACCCTACGCGAGGCTTCACCCTAGACCCCGATCTGTGGACAGCCTTCGAGAAAGTGGTGCCTATCGTGGACCAGCTGTTTACACCGGACGAGCGGTCATCAGACGAGTTGGAGTGGGCTTGTGCCCTGAGAGAAGCGGCGGCAGAACCCAATGAACAAATGTCTAGCAATGAACCAGACGACGATGCCATTGATTACCCGGCTAGACTTTGACCACCCGATCCTTTGATCTCACGGGGTTCTCCCTATAAATACGAGAGACAGCCAAATCTTGTACCATTCACGTACTGACCATGACGGAGCATATAATACGGGCGTATCTTGCCTGACCCTCGAGGTCTTCCTGCACGTTTATGCGGATAAAGTCGATATCATGGAGGAGGTGGGAGACATCGGTGATGCGGACCCTACACAACCGTGCCCGGCTCACATTCGTCTGTCCCGAGAGGGCTGGACCAAATTCAAACGGGTGTTGTCTGGTGAACTGGACGGCGACCTCATCCACTTGTGTCACGATGTGTACATCCGACGCGACCCTTTCTTTGCTCAATTGGCTCGGCTAGATGGGGGTAAAGTGCATTTTACCCTTCACCCTGATCTATGGTCTGCATTGGAAAATGCCGTGGTAGATGTGGATCAAGTGCTTATCGTCATCAGACGAGTTGGACTGGTCATTTACCATGGACACTGTGGAAGCCAACGAAGAAATTCAGAAAGAAACTCCGGCCCAAGATATACCCGTTATAAATAAACGATAGAGCCAGGGTCCATCATCATTTGTCACCATGAAGCGCTGGGAGAAGGTGTTGGATAGCTTATACTACAGTCCCGACAGTCCGGCGGCCTATAGTGCATTGTCGGCTCTCTATCGAGCGGCCAAACCCCAGGGGATACAACGTGCCCAAGTCCGAGATTGGTTAAGAAGACACCTATACCTTACATCGATCTGTCCGTCGCCATTTTCTACGGAACCGGGTCATCGTGGGAGAAATAGATGCCCAGTGGCAAGCGGATTTGGTCGATATGAGCGCCTTTGCCAAACACAACGATGGGAATCGGTATATCTTGACGTGCATCGATATCCTATCCAAGTATGCGTGGGTAGTACCCATCCGGACGAAAACGGGGGCGAATCTCATAGCGGCGTTCAAAGACATCTTCAAGACCGGGCGCAAACCTTTGTATTTGCAAACCGACGAAGGCACGGAATTCCTCAACAGACCGTCCCAACAGTTTCTGAAAGCCCAGAAGGTGTTTTTCTTCCATACGTACAACGAGACCAATGCTTCCGTGGTGGAAAGGTTCAACAGGACATTCAAAGGCCGTATGTATAAATATTTCACCTATAAGAATATATTTCACCTATAAGAATACAAGGCGGTACATCGATGTTCTCCCGAAACTTGTGAGTGGTTACAATCGAGCCTATCACCGGAGTATAGAGAGAGCCCCCATTACCGTGACCCAACGCAATGAAGCCAAGTCCGGCGTGTCTTGTACCCCAGGCAATCACAGCGAACGACGAAGGCGGTGTATACGGTCGGGGACCCTGTACGGATCAGTAAAGTCAAAGGTCAATTTGAGAAAAGTTACTTGCCCAACTGGAGCGATGAGCACTTCCTGATTAAACGGCGCCTACCCCGACAGCAGCGAGTCTATGAACTGGAAGATCTTCAAGGGGAACCGTTGCTAGGGACGTTTTACCAGACGGAATTACAGCCTGTCGTAAAAACACAGCAAGACTACTGCACGGTGGAGCAGATTTTGAAAACGGAACGTCGACGTGGCAAACTGTTTCATTTCGTCAAATGGCAAGGCTGGCCCAGTTCCTTCAATTCCTGGGTCGCTGCCAACCAGGTGAAACGACTATAAAGCCAGACATCACTGCCGTCATCCTTCATTCCACGTCCGACCACAGTGCTATGGACAAACATCAGCTGCCTCTGAACACAGCGTCTCCCAAAACGCGCAAAGCGCAAGTGGGCTTTGTGGTGATACTGCTAACCCTGCTGAGTGTGTTGTACGGAGGTGTGTTTTACGACGTAGCCTATGTCAGCACGTTACTTAACCAACTGAGAACACCAGCCACCAGTGAAACCGGTCTACAGATAACACCAGTCAACCCCGTATCGAGCCCACTCACCACCACACCCCGTGAACAAGCCACGTCGAGCTCCACACCAAGCTCCACACCTACACCAAGTACACCCACTACGTTTGAAAACCCACCGGATTTCATCCCTCACAGTGAACAGACGACGACCGACGTTGTACCCACCACCATCATCACTCGCAGTGAACAGTCAACGACGACCGACGTTGTACCCACCACCACCACTACAGTTCACTCGTACCAAATTTACAAGAGCGGGTTACCACGACAGCGCATACAGCTCGAATCATGGGCCCTCGGTGGCAGCATCCCTTCACTTGCGTCATCGCAGGACCGACGGGTTCCGCCAAAACGCACTTCGTCAGGAAGCTCCTTCAACACGCCGACAGCATGATCACCCCACCTATTGCCCGAGTCGTGTGGTGTTACGGAGAATGGCAGGCAGCGTATGCAGCAATGCCCCACATCACGTTCGTGGAAGGCCTACCCAACCTGGCCGATTTGGAACCCGACACCTTGGTGGTTCTGGATGATCTCATGGCAGAGACGGATGCGCGGGTCACCCAACTCTTTACCAAAGGTAGCCATCATCGACGGTTCAGCATCATCTACATTGTGCAGAATCTGTTCAGTAAAAACAAAGAACATCGGAACATCAGCTTAAATGCCCACTACCTGGTGGTCTTCAAAAACCCGAGAGATACCACTCAACTGCTGGACCTGGCGAGACAGATGTATCCCGGCCGCACACCGTTTGCGTTGGAAGCCTTTAAAGATGCCACAACCCCTCAGCACGGGTATATGCTCTTCGACCTCAAGCAAGCCCCCTCCGACCACCTTCGACTACGGACCGGCATCTTTCCCGGAGAGACCCACCACGTGTACATGCAAAAATAATGTAAACACATCCACTGATGTTCATGGACCATAACAACCTGTTAAAAGGCAACGTACCACTGACTCCGGCTCAGAAGACCAAGTTGGCCAAGCATAAAACAGGTCTCCGAACCCTATTCCAGAAGCGGGTCCCTCAAACACAAAAGAAAAAGGTGTTACAGAAAGGCGGCTTTCTCGGGGCCATCTTAGCACCGTTGGCCGCTTCCGTGTTGGGTCCAGTATTGGGTGGACTCTTCGGCCGACAATGAACCACACGAAAAAAATGGTCCTCGTCGAACCACGGTTCCTCCAAAACCTCCAATCGCCCTACCCTGTCCCACCTACGGTGAAGACCATAAACACCCTCGATGGAGAGATGCAACAGATCTTACAGAGACCGGGGTTAAGCGACAGTGAGAAAGTACAACGGTACAATGAGACGCTTCAACGGTACATGACGTTCATGGACAAATACAAAACCCTCTCTACCCCACCACCACCACGTGCCACACCGCCGACCTCAGCAACGCTCCAACAGCCGCCATTACCAGGGGTACCACCCACAGCCCCACAGTGGGTGGAAGACGAAGTGCTTAAGAGTGTACCTGCATCGTTCAAGAAACAAGCTGGCCTGGTATTACAACGGATGAAACAGAATCCTAACATGACTTGGAATGATAAAGGCGAACTACTGGTACAGAATCAGGTGGTCCCCGGGACCCACATGACGGATTTGGTGAATGACCTGATGCGTAAACGCAGGTCGCACACGGATCCTCGAGGATGGGAGGTCTTCGCTCAAGGCTTGAAAGACATGCATGTACCACAGGAATTGATGGGGAACCCCCACCGCTGGGTCTTTATGCAGCGAACCCAGCAATCGCCGAGTGGCCCACTACCTTCTTGGGAATCCGAATGGGAACCGGAGTCACCCCCCAAAACACCACCACCACAACGGGCACCTTCTTTTCAGACCTTTAAAAAACCATCCTTGATCAGGACACCCCACATCTGCAGAGCCGTGACACGTAGCAAGTCAACGCGACGAACACGACGCTGGATGTGTTTCCTGACAACACCTTGGCCAAGTACAGGTCCCAGCCACGGCCTTAACACCGAACTTTGGGCGCGCGAATTTCATTCGAGCCTATCAGAGCCTGTTTACAGCCACCGGTCAAATCAACCAGGACGAAGGGAATATGATCAGTCGGGAGGACTACGCGAACGGATACACGTTGTTCTGTTTCGATTGGACCCCCACCTTAGAGAACGACCATCAGCTGGCCCTCGCCAAGCAAGGCAATTTACGGTTGGAAATCCACTTTGCACGAGCCCTCCGGAGCACCGTCAATGTGATCTGCTACGCCGAATTTGACAACATCATTCAAGTGGACAAAGCGCGCAACGTCCTGTGTGACTTCTCCACCTAACATGGATACAGACCAGATAGCCACCGTGCTGGAGAATGACACAGAAACCCGGAGGTGACGTCTGTGCGCAGAACCCACACCACCACCCAACCCCAACCATGGACCCCTAGTGGTGGGTCAAACACACCCCCACGCATCCCCCAACATGCCTGCTTTCTATACTACGACCAGACTGCGCATGCGCAGACCCTTGAACACGGACGAACCCTGAGTCCAATCGGATGCTGCTTCACAAGAGCTTCAACATAAGACCTCATATGACTCCATCGGAACCATAGTGACCCATGTCGGCGCCAAAAATGTCTATTTCCATACACTTTCTCTACTGCGCATGCGCAGAAGGACGTCAGTTCCACGTCACACCCACCCCGTCGGATACTCCCTCACGACTGCTTTACATTGATACCTCACTCGATCCCATCAGACCATTAGGGGCCTGCCTAAACCCCAACACGTCTATTTCTATACTACGGCCAGACTGCGCATGCGCAGACTATTGATAACGAACGACACACTAGCCCAGGCGGATGCTCCCTCACGACAGCTTCGAAATAAGACCTCATACGACACCATAGGATCATTAGGGGCTCACCTAAAGCCTAGAACGTCTATTTCCACATCCTTTTCCCAGAATTCCCTGTCTGCGCATACGCAGAATGTGGACAACGGCCGAGACCCTAGTCCAATCGGATGCCCCCTCACATAGGCTTCACATTGATACCTCATTCAACTCCATCGGCTAATTAGGGGCTCACCTACATCCTAAAACGTCTATTTTCATACCCTTTCTCTATTGCGCATGCGCAGAATGACGATATTCCGATCCCGCATCCACCCAGTGGGATGCCCCCTCACATAGGCTTCACATTGATACCTCACTCGACCCCATCGGTCCATTAGGGACCCACCTAGACCACAAAACGTCTATTTCCATACCCTTGGTCTACCGCGCATGCGCAGAATGACCATATTCTAACCCCACGCCCAGCCCATCGGATGCCCCCTCACATAGGCTTCACATTGATACCTCAATCGACCCCATCGGCCCATTAGTGACCCCAAAACGTCTATTTCCATAACCTTGGTCTACCGCGCACGCGCAGAATGACGATATTTCAACCCCACACCCACCCCATCGGATGCCCCTTCACGAATGCTTCACATTGATACCTCATACGACCCAATCGGTACACTAGGGACCCCTCTCGGCCCCTTCGGTGATCTCCGTGACATCTTCGCAACATTGTAGCGAACGTGCAACAATGTTGCAATTCGGGGAGCCAGGTGTTCGGCACGTGACAACGCCAAGCAGACGACAGCTCCATTCACCCAGACCGGAAGTAACGTCATACGGCACTGGTGGCGCCCCTGGCGGAAAAAGGGGAACCTTCCTGGAAAATGAGATGTTTCCCGTCCTTTCCCTACTACTACTGTAACCTTCTCTGGGGGAATACATATATAACTCATTTGAATCCGCTAATCATGTTGCAGAAACGAGCATCGCGAGTGATAACTTTATCTAAAAAGCTAGACCATACATTACCATTATTTATAAAATTGAAAATTCTACAGCTACCCAAATTAAATATGTACGCATGTCTGTTGATGGTGCATAAATTCATGCACCACCCAGAATTACTACCTATAAGCTCCCAAAATTACTTTACGAAACAATCAGATGTACACCGTTACCAAACTAGGAGCCAAAATCTGAACCTCTACCGACCCATCTATAAATCAAACTTGTCATATTTTACCACAAAAACTACAGGACCTCGAGAGTGGAACAAACTACCTTCTCTGATCAAATGTATCGAATCCACCTCTTTATTCAAATCCAAACTAAAAATATATCTACTAGAAATTTGAACCCCATTATCGCAACTAAGGCTGTAAAGGTAAAATTACTTTTTTTAAAGTCAATAGAGAGCTAATATTATTCACTAATCACCATATATTATAAAGTAAATTAGAAATGTGTATTATAAACTATATATTTATATATATATACAAATGCTACCCACTTGTCCTACAGGGATAGAACAAGCCCCCCTGGGGTTTTACTCCCGCCAATCATTTTATTGCGTTGCATGCAGATTATATTGTTTGCTCACATTTTGTAATAATCGATACCATATTTTTTGTATATACATATTTATTTGATTGGTGAATAAAAATTCAATCAAATTCAATCAATCAAACATTAGAATCTTGATTTTTGGCATGAACGTGCAATAGGGGACTGCTACCAGCAAGTTCTGAGCTGACCTACTTCTGATGAATAACCTATAACATTACGCTTGGACCCCCACGTCATCTAGTTGACCGACAACATTACGCTTGGACCCCGAAGTCATCTTCCTCACCCTGCTTCGTAGGTCCTGTGACGTTAGTCACACTAGTCATGTATTTATGCTCACAGTTGGAAAACTTGAGTAGTGTAACTGTTAAAGGTCACCTAGATGACCAAGCGTAATGTTAGAGGTCAACTAAGTAGGTCAAATTTTCATCAAAAGTAGGTCAGCTCAGAACTTGCTGGTAACAATCCCCTAATGCACGTTCATGCCAAAAATCAAGATTCTAATGTCAACGGTTCTCCTTATCTTGCCGAAGTGTGACGTTCGAGCGGTCAGAAAACGTCTATCTTTGCGGTGTACACGAGACTTGAGGCGGCGGGGTCTCAGGCCCCTGTGACAAATTGTCAGGCTGATGTGAACGCAGTCTCGTATGACTGGAATTGGCCAACGAGGAAGGTCCGATTCAACCTGTCACCTTGTCTGGATCGAGGAGGTCGGATGGGAGGGACCTGTAGAAACAACCAAGGCAATAATAAAGTAATAATATATATATTCTGCAATGTACACAGCTCTGTACGCGCACAATACCTGTAATAAAGATCCCTACTCTAGAGGTAGTTATCGTTAAGTGTTATCTTTATCTTAAAGAGAAAGACTAATAATATACGATATATACAAGAGACCCTATCTATGACGCGTCACGGCCCAATCTCGTCCAGACTGGCTCTCGTCGTGGTATGGTACGGCGTCTCTGGTTCCTCTCCTGTCGTAGGCGTAGCCCCGGACTGTATGGAACGTCTACCGTGTCTAAGGTTACACGGCCCAGTTCATCTAAGCGTTATTAATCGTCTCTGGAATCCTCTCCGTATCACTGCCTCTCCTAGCAGTAGCCCTTCGGCGTACAGCACACCACAGCGTCTTCGGCGGCAGCCCCTTTTGGCTCGGCAGACCTCACGTCTTCGGCGACCCGAATTCGGCGGCCCGAATTCGGCGGGTGCGACCCCTTTCGGCTCGGCAGACTTCACGTCTTCGGCGGCCCGATTTCGGCAACCCGTCTTCGGCGACCCGACTTCGGCTCGGCAGACTTCACGTCTTCGGCGACCCGACTTCGGCCCTCACGGCGTTGACCCAAGGACGAGTTAATAGGCTCAGAATGTCTGCATATATATGTGGTAATAATGCCCTGGTCTCGGGGGGGTATATTATTACCTTACAGTGTAATGTCAATTAATATCAATGATTTGTAATAGAATTCAAAGACTTGCGGCAAAGCACAATTCGAGCCCTGCGGCAGTGTAAATATGTACAGCGGATGTAAGCTTGTGTTATCAGTTATCCCTAACCGAGGCCTGTGAATAACTAGTGTAGATGAGTGTGATTAGATCTATTCCGTCCGTAAGGCCGACGATCTTGTATGTAAGCAAGTATATGTTATTGATCGCATCTAGCCGAAGCCTGTATACGACCCGTGGAGGTAAGGTGAGTGAGTGAATAAGACGTACGCAATTCTCGGTCGTAACCTCGAACGCTAGTCTGTGTTGAAGTGCGAGCTAGTGTGAGCTGTATGTACAGATCTCGTCCCGGAGGCCGATGATCTGGTGTGTGTGTGAGTAAGTATTTGTAATCATGTAAAATACATAGCCAACGCTAGCGGTAATAATTTGCTATTAACCGAGGACTGCGGCAAAGTACTTCGGCCCGGTGCTCAGGTAGAGAACTACGCTGAACCTGTTCCTATGTACGAATACCACTGGCTATGGTTGGCCATCCCTGCCAGAATTCGTCATTTAGAGGCTGCCTCTAAATAATATATACCATGGTATAAAATGCCAAGCCTGCCATAATTCGTATTTAGAGGCTGCCTCTAATTATTTTGTACCATGGTATAAAATGCCGAGCCTGCCATAATCCCTATTTAGGGGATGCCTGTAAATCGCCAAGCCTGCCACAATTCGTATTTAGAGGCTGCCTCTAATTATTTTGTACCATGGTATAAAATCGCCAAGCCTGCCATAATTCCTATTTAGAGGATGCCTCTAATTCATTTTAGCCGTAAGTCGTAAATTTTCGCCTTCTTATTACTTCCGCCAATGATATGCGCTTTCACAAATTTGGTGCCATATCTCTACGCTTGTTACAAGTTTACTCATTGGTCAAATTTAATATTCTTGATATGACATCGAGTTGTTTATGACTTACGGCTAAAATGAATTAGAGGCATCCTCTAAATAGGAATTATGGCAGGCTTGGCGATTTTATACCATGGTACAAAATAATTAGAGGCAGCCTCTAAATACGAATTATGGCAGGCTCGGCATTTTATACCATGGTATATATTATTTACAGGCAGCCTCTAAATACGAATTGTGGCAGGCTTGGCGATTTAGAGGCATCCTCTAAATAGGAATTATGGCAGGCTCGGCATTTTATACCATGGTACAAAATAATTAGAGGCAGCCTCTAAATACGAATTATGGCAGGCTTGGCATTTTATACCATGGTATATATTATTTAGAGGCAGCCTCTAAATGACGAATTCTGGCAGGGATGGCCAACCATAACTGGCTAATAAACAGTTAACCACCTATTGCCGAAGCAAAACGTTAGCCGCGGACAAAATACCAGACTTTAATGTATAATACATACTGAATGGCATTTGTATGAGAATAGGCTGCAGGTGTGGGATATTTGGTGCTCCGTATTTCCCGTAGATATCGTTCGCACGGTACAGTTAGAAGTTAGACTTTAATGCGCCATGCATGCTGAATACCAACTACTGTAGACGTGCGAACCGCTGTGGACTTCTCGTCCTCAGATACTGTGCGTGTTAGTATCTGTTATTCCTAAGCTACGGCTCAGCTCTCGGCTTTCCAACCCAGTTCGGGGCTATTTCGGCAATTAATCGGCACTTTCGGCGCATTTGCGGCGATCCTGTCCCTGTGCTCTCCCGCACGATGCTTACTTGCCGAATGTCTGTGACAGAATGCCGAACGTCCATTCTGTGCATCTTATATAGGCTCTGGCTCCCAGAATCCTTTGCGCGTCCAAACATGGCAGCCCCCATTCGCCTCTTTCACATGTGTCGATCACATGACCTGCTGGGTGAGTTCCGGTCGTTTGGCGTCGTAAGATTTGCATGGAGCACCCTAGTTTTTCGTTGACAGCGTCTGTTGTATATGAGTGAAAATTATAGAAGTTGTCTTGCTTGAAAGCCAATGCACTTCTGAAATATTATCTACCAGAATCAAACTGCAAAACTTCGTTTTAAAAAAAATTCCCATTGACTTCAATGTTATTTTCGCGACCGTCAAAATCTCCCGCAGGTTACGTCCCATATGCAGTCGGCCGGAACTCACCCAAAATGTACCACGTGACTGCACTTGTGCATCTCCCGAATAAAGCGAAAGTATAGACTCAGGCGGTGTTGGATTTCGTGTCAGATCAACAGAGTTCGACTTCTCTCGCCCGGTTTCGATGCAAGATGCGTGTCAGGGATATTTACACGTCCCTCGCTGAAAGTTTCAGCGCACAGTTAATACAGGTAAGTCGAATATCCACCATTGTCGGTCCATTCACAATGCTATTTAGAATGTCAGCGTAGAACGAAAATGACATTCTCCAGGCCATGGGCATTTTCGTCACAGAAGAAAGGATTCGGATGGACTCACTCACTCACTCACTCATTACCGGACAATTTGCAAATGAGAGCCTACTTCGTAGGAAAATGACACCACAAAATAAATTCCAATTGCATTGAGCAATTCCCTGAATTTGACTTCAACTCCAATACTGTTGTAGTACTCGTGTATTTTTCTAGCTTGATCAAAATCTTTCTATGATACCTATATGTCTTATCTGTATTGTTAGGGGACAGGAAGAGTCGGTGTGCTTGTTTATACCATTAGACAAGTCATTGTATATTGATGGGGCTGGTTTTTCATAGGGCCTACTTATCAGGCTGGTACATGTACAAAGAAGTGCCGATAATTTAGTTCAAAACAAGCAAAAAAAAAAAAAAACAAGAAAAAGCAAAAAAAAAACAAACAAAAAAACAGAGAAAACGAAAAAAAAGAAAAAAAAAGCTAAAAAAAAACAAAAAACAAAAGGGAAGAGAAAGAAATAAAAAATGTTACAAGTCCGTCTCCAGAAACGCAAGCATGCTCCGTTCCAGTAGTTACGCGTCAGTTCGCTGAATAATGGGTTCACCACGACTTTCCGCTTTGCCGCTCATGAACATACACTATGGTCATAAAGTGGATTATGAAAGAGCTGTAGCTCTGTTCATGAGACTCCACCCACGACGGATACAGTAGGCGAACCCTCGACGGATAAAGCAGGCGAATTTACTATCCAATTAATCATTAACACTAAACAATTACGGATAGAGTGCCAGGACGTGCAGTGGTGTGTTATAGGCCTGTTTTGTTTGTGTCAAACCAGGATGTCAAATGAAATCCGGCATATTCTTCAATATCGATGTAGTCCATGAGCTAGGACCCGAAATTTGACTTATTGGTACCATCTTGAGGGGCAAAGCTTCATGATGTTTTTCTTATCACGTGATACCTGTAGATGACAAAAAACCCTGCTGACCATGTCAGAGTGACAGCTAAGTATCAAAAAGTGGGTCAATCCAAGATGGCGTACCAAAAGCTACGAAAAGCCATGAGGATCACAGAAAGATCTCTTGGTCAAGCCACAGGTCTTTCTTTCTGTTCAATTCCTGTCCAATTTTACACAATGGCTGATCTAATATAATGAAGCAGAGCATGGTGTATGGTGTGGCAACATAGCCTGAATAATATGGCAACCAATGAACGGTAACCCTACCTGACCAAAGCGGGAAATCATAGGCACTTTTTAAGAGTTTTCAAGCTATTTCGGTATAGAAGACAGCTAGCAAGATGAAACTTCCTGACTGAATAGTTTATGCCTGACTGAATAGTTTAGGCCATGTTTGGCCTATTTGCAGTATTCTAGGCGCAAATGTTCATGGGGAAATTCAAAATGGCGGCCGCATTCACATTTGTAAACTTAATAAGTCCATCTTTTGCCCAAGTTAATTTGGCTGTAAGCTCACGAAAGTAATTTATTTTGCCAAAGCTGAGTAGTATTCATCATTTTTGTTAGTTTTTGCAGTTCTTTAGGAAGAAATATGAAAATATAAACCAAATTAAAGACCACAATTACCTTTCAAGATCGTGATGCCATCGTGATTCCATCATGAGGGCCATCTTGGATTTCTTGACATTATTTGGTAGAGCTCGACCGAAATATATAGTTTGGATAGTAACATCATGTGTAATCACTGAATATTTGGCAGAATAAAATCCCTTCAACCCCCTCCCCCCCTCACCACCTTCCCCGCATACCACCCTACACATGTTTGGTATCCTCCAAATCGAGCATGATATAATTAAGAGGGAAACAAGCAGTTCTATCTATATAAATATATAGTTTATAATACACATTTCTAATTTACTTTATAATATATGGTGATTAGTGAATAATATTAGCTCTCTATTGACTTTAAAAAAAGTAATTTACCTTTACAGCCTTAGTTGCGATAATGGGGTTCAAATTTCTAGTAGATATGTTTTTAGTTTGGATTTGAATAAAGAGGTGGATTCGATACATTTGATCAGAGAAGGTAGTTTGTTCCACTCTCGAGGTCCTGTAGTTTTTGTGGTATAATATGACAAGTATGATTTATAGATTAACGGATTCAAATGAGTTATATATGTATTCCCCCAGAGAAGGTTACAGTAGTAGTAGGGAAAGAACGGGAAACATCTCATTTTCCAGGAAGGTAACTCTTGGTTCCCCTTTTTCCGCCAGGGGCGCCACCAGTGCCGTATGATGTTACTTCCGGTCTGGGTGAATGGAGCTGTCGTCTGCTTGGCGTTGTCACGTGCCGAACACCTGGCTCCCCGAATTGCAACATTGTTGCACGTTCGCTACAATGTTGCGAAGATGTCACGGAGATCACCGAAGGGGGCGAGAGGGGTCCCTAGTGTACCGATTGGGTCGTATGAGGTATCAATGTGAAAGCATTCGTGAAGGGGCATCCGATGGGGTGGGTGTGGGGTTGAAATATCGTCATTCTGCGCGTGCGCGGTAGACCAAGGTTATGGAAATAGACGTTTTGGGGTCTAGGGGAGCCACTAATGGGCCGATGGGGTCGATTGAGGTATCAATGTGAAGTCTATGTGAGGGGGCATCAGATGGGCTGGGCGTGAGGTTGGAATATGGTCATTCTGCGCATGCGCGGTAGACCAAGTGTATGGAAATAGACATTTTGTGGTCTAGGTGGGTCCCTAATGGACCGATGGGGTCGAGTGAGGTATCAATGTGAAGCCTATGTGAGGGGGCATCCCACTGGGTGGATGCGGGATCGGAATATCGTCATTCTGCGCATGCGCAATAGAGAAAGGGTATGAAAATAGACGTTTTAGGATGTAGGTGAGCCCCTAATTAGCCGATGGAGTTGAATGAGGTATCAATGTGAAGCCTATGTGAGGGGGCATCCGATTGGACTAGGGTCTCGGCCGTTGTCCACATTCTGCGTATGCGCAGACAGGGAATTCTGGGAAAAGGATGTGGAAATAGACGTTCTAGGCTTTAGGTGAGCCCCTAATGATCCTATGGTGTCGTATGAGGTCTTATTTCGAAGCTGTCGTGAGGGAGCATCCGCCTGGGCTAGTGTGTCGTTCGTTATCAATAGTCTGCGCATGCGCAGTCTGGCCGTAGTATAGAAATAGACGTGTTGGGGTTTAGGCAGGCCCCTAATGGTCTGATGGGATCGAGTGAGGTATCAATGTAAAGCAGTCGTGAGGGAGTATCCGACGGGGTGGGTGTGACGTGGAACTGACGTCCTTCTGCGCATGCGCAGTAGAGAAAGTGTATGGAAATAGACATTTTTGGCGCCGACATGGGTCACTATGGGTCCGATGGAGTCGTATGAGGTCTTATGTTGAAGCTCTTGTGAAGCAGCATCCGATTGGACTCAGGGTTCGTCCGTGTTCAAGGGTCTGCGCATGCGCAGTCTGGTCGTAGTATAGAAAGCAGGCATGTTGGGGGATGCGTGGGGGTGTGTTTGACCCACCACTAGGGGTCCATGGTTGGGGTTGGGTGGTGGTGTGGGTTCTGCGCACAGACGTCACTTCCGGGTTTCTGTGTCATTCTCCAGCACGGTGGCTATCTGGTCTGTATCCATGTTAGGTGGAGAAGTCACACAGGACGTTGCGCGCTTTGTCCACTTGAATGATGTTGTCAAACTCGGCGTAGCAGATCACATTGACGGTGCTCCGGAGGGCTCGTGCAAAGTGGATTTCCAACCGTAAATTGCCTTGCTTGGCGAGGGCCAGCTGATGGTCGTTCTCTAAGGTGGGGGTCAAATCGAAACAGAACAACGTGTATCCGTTCGCGTAGTCCTCCCGACTGATCATATTCCCTTCGTCCTGGTTGATTTGACCGGTGGCTGTAAACAGGCTCTGATAGGCTCGAATGAAATTCGCGCGCCCAAAGTTCGGTGTTAAGGCCGTGGCTGGGACCTGTACTTGGCCAAGGTGTTGTCAGGAAACACATCCAGCGAACTGTTACTGGGTAGGGTGAGGTAAAACATGGCGACTGGGCTGTCCTGCTGCTGCTGTTGGTTTTAATAGGTGTTCCAGGCCTTGGGCGGTTGTGTCCGGCGTCGTGTTCGTCGCGTTGACTTGCTACGTGTCACGGCTCTGCAGATGTGGGGTGTCCTGATCAAGGATGGTTTTTTAAAGGTCTGAAAAGAAGGTGCCCGTTGTGGTGGTGGTGTTTTGGGAGGTGACTCCGGTTCCCATTCGAATTCCCAAGAAGGTAGTGGGCCACTCGGCGATTGGTGGGTTCGCTGCGTAAAGACCCAGCGGTGGGGGTTCCCCACCAATTCCTGTGGTACATGCATGTCATTCAAGCCTTGAGCGAAGACCTCCCATCCTCGAGGATCCGTGTGCGACCTGCGTTTACGCATCAGGTCATTCACTAAATCCGTCATGTGGATCCCGGGGACCACCTGATTCTGTACCAGTAGTTCGCCTTTATCATTCCAAGTCATGTTAGGATTCTGTTTCATCCGTTGTAATACCAGGCCAGCTTGTTTCTTGAACGATGCAGGTACACTCTTAAGCACTTCGTCTTCCACCCACTGTGGGGCTGTGGGTGGTACCCCTGGTAATGGCGGCTGTTGGAGCGTTGCTGAGGTCGGCGGTGTGGCACGTGGTGGTGGTGGTGGGGTAGAGAGGGTTTTGTATTTGTCCATGAACGTCATGTACCGTTGAAGCGTCTCATTGTACCGTTGTACTTTCTCACTGTCGCTTAATCCCGGTCTCTGTAAGATCTGTTGCATCTCTCCATCGAGGGTGTTTATGGTCTTCACCGTAGGTGGGACAGGGTAGGGCGATTGGAGGTTTTGAAGGAACCGTGGTTCGACGAGGACCATTTTTTTCGTGTGGTTCATTGTCGGCCGAAGAGTCCACCCAATACTGGACCCAACACGGAAGCGGCCAACGGTGCTAAGATGGCCCCGAGAAAGCCGCCTTTCTGTAACACCTTTTTCTTTTGTGTTTGAGGGACCCGCTTCTGGAATAGGGTTCGGAGACCTGTTTTATGCTTGGCCAACTTGGTCTTCTGAGCCGGAGTCAGTGGTACGTTGCCTTTTAACAGGTTGTTATGGTCCATGAACATCAGTGGATGTGTTTACATTATTTTTGCATGTACACGTGGTGGGTCTCTCCGGGAAAGATGCCGGTCCGTAGTCGAAGGTGGTCGGAGGGGGCTTGCTTGAGGTCGAAGAGCATATACCCGTGCTGAGGGGTTGTGGCATCTTTAAAGGCTTCCAACGCAAACGGTGTGCGGCCGGGATACATCTGTCTCGCCAGGTCCAGCAGTTGAGTGGTATCTCTCGGGTTTTTGAAGACCACCAGGTAGTGGGCATTTAAGCTGATGTTCCGATGTTCTTTGTTTTTACTGAACAGATTCTGCACAATGTAGATGATGCTGAACCGTCGATGATGGCTACCTTTGGTAAAGAGTTGGGTGACCCGCGCATCCGTCTCTGCCATGAGATCATCCAGAACCACCAAGGTGTCGGGTTCCAAATCGGCCAGGTTGGGTAGGCCTTCCACGAACGTGATGTGGGGCATTGCTGCATACGCTGCCTGCCATTCTCCGTAACACCACACGACTGGGCAATAGGTGGGGTGATCATGCTGTCGGCGTGTTGAAGGAGCTTCCTGACGAAGTGCGTTTTGGCGGAACCCGTCGGTCCTGCGATGACGCAAGTGAAGGGATGCTGCCACCGAGGGCCCATGATTCGAGCTGTATGCGCTGTCGTGGTAACCCGCTCTTGTAAATTTGGTACGAGTGAACTGTAGTGGTGGTGGTGGGTACAACGTCGGTCGTCGTTGACTGTTCACTGCGAGTGATGATGGTGGTGGGTACAACGTCGGTCGTCGTCTGTTCACTGTGAGGGATGAAATCCGGTGGGTTTTCAAACGTAGTGGGTGTACTTGGTGTAGGTGTGGAGCTTGGTGTGGAGCTCGACGTGGCTTGTTCACGGGGTGTGGTGGTGAGTGGGCTCGATACGGGGTTGACTGGTGTTATCTGTAGACCGGTTTCACTGGTGGCTGGTGTTCTCAGTTGGTTAAGTAACGTGCTGACATAGGCTACGTCGTAAAACACACCTCCGTACAACACACTCAGCAGGGTTAGCAGTATCACCACAAAGCCCACTTGCGCTTTGCGCGTTTTGGGAGACGCTGTGTTCAGAGGCAGCTGATGTTTGTCCATAGCACTGTGGTCGGACGTGGAATGAAGGATGACGGCAGTGATGTCTGGCTTTATAGTCGTTTCACCTGGTTGGCAGCGACCCAGGAATTGAAGGAACTGGGCCAGCCTTGCCATTTGACGAAATGAAACAGTTTGCCACGTCGACGTTCCGTTTTCAAAATCTGCTCCACCGTGCAGTAGTCTTGCTGTGTTTTTACGACAGGCTGTAATTCCGTCTGGTAAAACGTCCCTAGCAACGGTTCCCCTTGAAGATCTTCCAGTTCATAGACTCGCTGCTGTCGGGGTAGGCGCCGTTTAATCAGGAAGTGTTCATCGCTCCAGTTGGGCAAGTAACTTTTCTCAAATTGACCTTTGACTTTACTGATCCGTACAGGGTCCCCGACCTTGAACACCGCCTTCGTCGTTCGCTGCGATTGCCTGGGGTACAAGACACGCCGGACTTGGGCTTCATTGCGTTGGGTCACGGTAATGGGGGCTCTCTCTATACTCCGGTGGTAGGCTCGATTGTAACCACTCACAAGTTTCGGGAGAACATCGATGTACTGCCTTGTATTCTTATAGGTGAAATATATTCTTATAGGTGAAATATTTATACATACGGCCTTTGAATGTCCTGTTGAACCTTTCCACCACGGAAGCATTGGTCTCGTTGTACGTATGGAAGAAAAACACCTTCTGGGCTTTCAGAAACTGTTGGGACGGTCTGTTGAGGAATTCCGTGCCTTCGTCGGTTTGCAAATACAAAGGTTTGCGCCCGGTCTTGAAGATGTCTTTGAACGCCGCTATGAGATTCGCCCCCGTTTTCGTCCGGATGGGTACCACCCACGCATACTTCGATAGGATATCGATGCACGTCAAGATATATCGATTTCCATCGCTGTGTTTGGCAAAGGCGCTCATATCGACCAAATCCGCTTGCCACTGGGCATCTATTTCTCCCACGATGACCCGGTTCCGTAGAAAATGGCGACGGACAGATCGATGTAAGGTATAGGTGTCTTGTCTTCTTAACCAATCTCGGACTTGGGCACGTTGTATCCCCTGGGGTTTGGCCGCTCGATAGAGAGCCGACAATGCACTATAGGCCGCCGGACTGTCGGGACTGTAGTATAAGTTATCCAACACCTTCTCCCAGCGCTTCATGGTGACAAATGATGATGGACCCTGGCTCTATCGTTTATTTATAACGGGTATATCTTGGGCCGGAGTTTCTTTCTGAATTTCTTCGTTGGCTTCCACAGTGTCCATGGTAAATGACCAGTCCAACTCGTCTGATGACGATAAGCACTTGATCCACATCTACCACGGCATTTTCCAATGCAGACCATAGATCAGGGTGAAGGGTAAAATGCACTTTACCCCCATCTAGCCGAGCCAATTGAGCAAAGAAAGGGTCGCGTCGGATGTACACATCGTGACACAAGTGGATGAGGTCGCCGTCCAGTTCACCAGACAACACCCGTTTGAATTTGGTCCAGCCCTCTCGGGACAGACGAATGTGAGCCGGGCACGGTTGTGTAGGGTCCGCATCACCGATGTCTCCCACCTCCTCCATGATATCGACTTTATCCGCATAAACGTGCAGGAAGACCTCGGGGGTCAAGCTGAGATACGCCCGTATTATATGCTCCGTCATGGTCAGTACGTGAATGGTACAAGATTTGACTGTCTCTCGTATTTATAGGGAGAACCCCGTGAGATCAAAGGATCGGGTGGTCAAAGTCTAGCCGGGTAATCAATGGCATCGTCGTCTGGTTCATTGCTAGACATTTGTTCATTGGGTTCTGCCGCCGCTTCTCTCAGGGCACAAGCCCACTCCAACTCGTCTGATGACCGCTCGTCCGGTGTAAACAGCTGGTCCACGATAGGCACCACTTTCTCGAAGGCTGTCCACAGATCGGGGTCTAGGGTGAAGCCTCGCGTAGGGTCTTGGTAGCGGCCCAGGCGTGGGAAGAAGTGTCCACGGTGTACGTAGATGGCATTGTCTATGTGGATGAGGTGTCCGTCGAGCTCGCCGCTCAACACCCGTTTAAATTTGGTCCAGCCGTCACGGTGTAGCGTAACCGTATTCGGTACGGTCTCAGCGCCCGACCAGCAAACATCTCCACGGTCTTCCACGAGGGAGACTTTATCTTCATATACGTGTAACCCCACCCGGGGTGTAAGGGGAAGGATGGCTCGTAGAACTGGTGACATGGCTGACCCAATGACGATCGTTGAATGACGCACACTGTGTCTGACCCTCGTATTTATAGTCAGGTCCCACTGTCAATGCCACAGCGCCAGGGTCAATAGGGCACAGACCATGACTAGGCCAACCAGCCGTCGCTGATTCCGGCGTGAGCGCTCGTGGTCCATAGCCCGAGCATCAAGCATGGCTGTCATAGTCCAGTAGTGGTGAGTGATGGCACACCACTCCATCGAGTGCACTCTGTCGAGGACCGCTTCTGTGAACTCGTTCAGGATCTGGCGTCGGCCTTCGTTGTCGTCGCCATCTGAAAACATGGACCGAACCACTGCTCGGTAACCCGTGAGCGAATTAACCACGGTCGCATGCTGTAAAATGCGAGTCGCATAGGGACAGGTGTCCGTCATGGCTCTGAAACCGTAGGAATGGAGGTGTAGGATCCAGAGAGACGTGTTTTATAGACCATGTCACACATGCACGCCTAGACGTAGCTTTACGGGTGTAGTCCGTGATACATACTATTCTGATGGGTTAGTCCAAAAAGGAGAGCAACAACAACAACAAAGATTACAACGCCGGAGGATCCCCTGGAAAATCTTCTCCACGTCTCATGGTATAGCTCCGGTGAGGCAGGCTCAGGCTTGTGAGGCAGGCTCAGGCTGGTCAGGTCAAGCAGGCCAATGAATGCAGCATTGCCCTAAACATTCCCACTTTTATACACCTACATAGAAGTACCCGGATGTAGGCGCGGACGTAGGCGAAAGCATCCCAGTACCCGGATGTAGGCGCAGACGTGAGCGAAATTCTAGTACCCGCTCATTGGTTCTTTTATCGATCGCTCATTGGCTCTTTTTCTCGACCGCTGATTGGTCCAAATGGACCTGCCCATCCTTCCCAGGTTAATTTACAATCCCCTTTTAGGGAGACCTTTTGACCTGGATGTGACCTTTGAACTTTTGACCCGACATTCATCCGCGCACTGCCGGTGATGACGCGCGAGCGCTGCGGCCGGGGCGGGGCGGGGCGGGACCGGGCCGGGCCGGAAAAAACCCCGGATGTTGAACATCCGGACCCTACGTCTAAGGGGAACATTGGAACTCTTCTGTGTTCGAAGGTAGTTTTAGTGAAACCCGGAAGTGACGTCTGTGCGCAGAACCCACACCACCACCCAACCCCAACCATGGACCCCTAGTGGTGGGTCAAACACACCCCCACGCATCCCCCAACATGCCTGCTTTCTATACTACGACCAGACTGCGCATGCGCAGACCCTTGAACACGGACGAACCCTGAGTCCAATCGGATGCTGCTTCACAAGAGCTTCAACATAAGACCTCATACGACTCCATCGGACCCATAGTGACCCATGTCGGCGCCAAAAATGTCTATTTCCATACACTTTCTCTACTGCGCATGCGCAGAAGGACGTCAGTTCCACGTCACACCCACCCCGTCGGATACTCCCTCACGACTGCTTTACATTGATACCTCACTCGATCCCATCAGACCATTAGGGGCCTACCTAAACCCCAACACGTCTATTTCTATACTACGGCCAGACTGCGCATGCGCAGACTATTGACAACGAACGACACACTAGCCCAGGCGGATGCTCCCTCACGACAGCTTCGAAATAAGACCTCATACGACACCATAGGATCATTAGGGGCTCACCTAAAGCCTAGAACGTCTATTTCCACACCCTTTTCCCAGAATTCCCTGTCTGCGCATGCGCAGAATGTGGACAACGGCCGAGACCCTAGTCCAATCGGATGCCCCCTCACATAGGCTTCACATTGATACCTCACTCAACTCCATCGGCTCATTAGGGGCTCACCTACATCCCAAAACGTCTATTTTCATACCCTTTCTCTATTGCGCATGCGCAGAATGACGATATTCCGACCCCACATCCACCCATCGGATGCCCCCTCACATAGGCTTCACATTGATACCTCACTCGACCCCATCGGTCCATTAGTGGCTCCCCTAGATCCCAAAACGGCTATTTCCATACACTTGGTCTACCGCGCATGCGCAGAATAACCATATTCCAACCCCATACCCAGCCCATCGGATGCCCCCTCACATATGCTTCACATTGATACCTGAATGGACTCCATCGGCCCACTAGGGGCTCCCCTAGACCCCAAAACGTCTATTTCCATACACTTGGTCTACCGCGCATGCGCAGAATGACGATATTTCAACCCCACACCCACCCCATCGGATGCCCCTTCACGAATGCTTCACATTGATACCTCATACGACCCAATCGGTACACTAGGGACCCCTCTCGCCCCCTTCTGGGATCTCCGTGTCTCTTCGGTGATCTCCGTGACATCTTCGCAACATTGTAGCGAACGTGCAACAATGTTGCAATTCGGGGAGCCAGGTGTTCGGCACGTGATAACCCCAAGCAGACGACAGCTCCATTCACCCGGATCTGAAGTGACGTCATACGGCATTGGTGGCGCCCCCTGGCGGAAAAAGGGGAACCAAGAGTTACCTCCCTGGAAAATGAGATGTTTCCCGTCTTTTCCCTACCACTTAGAGTAAGACATTTAAGGGAATATCATTGAGTAGTATAATATGTATAATGTTTTCTTATTTATTGAATTTCTTAAATAATTAATGATTCCGATATTTCGTGAAATTTTATTACAGATATAATTTATGTGTGATTTCCAGTTTAGTTCCTCGTTTAACAAGCGCTGAATGAGCGCAAAGACCTCCGTCGAGGCAACAGGATCAGTAGGGGAATAGTACATCACTGAATAGCATAGGGCCGGATGCCAAGCTCAATTTTGCATTTGTTGACGTTAACTTCACCAATGGTAATTAAAGTGAGATTGAGGGTTCCCCACTAGCATGTCCAGCTAGGGATGTGGAAGCCACATTCCCCGCAAATAATATTTCTTTGATTTCACGTGCTTGAAATATTGGGGTATGGAATAGAGTATATTGATGGAAAACCTGGAATACTGCTTGAGACATTAGGCCCCTTCCCACCCACACCTCCCCATGAGAGGACACCCCCACCCAAATCAACACGTTAGCGTCAGAAATGAGACCCTGTGTGCCTAGTTTTACCAACTTGCTTGTGATTTTATGCTATAGGCCCTACACATCAACACTTCATATTTTGTATGTGTACAGTATAGCATCCTCATTGACAGAATCCTCTACAAAACACATCTGATTTTACCGACATTCCGTTCTGATCTGTCTCAGCATCATGTGCTGATTCAATGAGCTCGGAATAATTTTGTATACTGGTGTTACAGGTCGCCTTCACCATAATTACCAATTACCATGGACTTGTACATGTATCACATTCATATTGAATGGTGATGGCTGATGAGAATATTGCCCATATGGAACAAATGGCTGGATTCCAGCGAATAAAAAGTTCATGCTAATCATAAACAACATACAATTAATAATACTATCAAATAATTATGTATATTCCTTGTCGACATCAATATAATACAGACAATATTATGACTGAATCAGGGTAACAGATATCCAAGGGTATATATGTCTACACTAAACTGAAGGAGATCCATGATGCGTATTATATTATGTTGTAAAACTTCACTTGCTAATCTCGATTATGTTGCTTATTGTGAAAATAAATGAAATTATGAAAATAAATTTAGTATGATTGCCCATTACGCTCAAATTAGAAATATCAGCAGCTAAAGTTAAGCCAATCATAGCAATATATAACACCATGGTATTGTTGTAATATCACCCAGGTATTGATCTTTGGTTAAGAATGTAATGAGATACATATACCTGTTCTTTGTGTTGTTCTGTATGTATTTTATACATGTATATATACCAGAAGTGGAATTGAAATTTGACTAAAATAATCATAATATGTTCGATTTTTACCTCTACTCAGGAAATGAAGTCTTTGTTTCTAGAAGCTGAATCATTTCAGAGACATTCAAGTCCTCACCTGGTCAATTAAGGGAGATAATTTTGTAAAAAAAAAAAACCCCCAAAAAAAACAACAAGTATAGATCCACACTGGCGCAGACCAGAAAGTTTTGTGACCTTTGATGATATTTGTGGAGCATGCTGCAGGACTTCAACTTTCATGAATCTGATATTATCCACACAATCCCATTCTACATGATATTTTTGCCATAGCACCGATAAACTAGATCCCTTCATTTATGTGTCTAGATCCAGGAGCTATTGGGGGCTGCAGGTTTTGTAAAAGTTAGAACCAATTATTCTGAGATAAGGAATGAAGTCCGGCATGGTAGTTTTAAGTTAAAACTGGGCATCCTTGAAAATGTCTGACCGATTGACACATGTATCACTCTGCCGGTCATCATTACATGCGTAATGTTTATCACGAGAGAATATGTATACTGTGTTTGAGGAATATTTCTGCCTCCCCAATGGAAGGCGAAATTTGAATGAATGGTCTGTGTTGTCGGTGTGTCTGATGTCCCCCTTGCAAAGACAAGAAAATTTTCTATGTAATTTATTATTTATTGATATATTTATTGATTTTCTTTTTGTCTAATTGTCTTCTGTTCAAGTCATTTGGCATTGGTAAAACCTGAAATGTATATCATGTTCTCCTTATTTCATCTAGTGATACTGTCTGTTTGGTTCCAGATCACGGGGCTGAACAAAGTATGTGAAATGTGATCATATGGCAAATAAATGCCCAGTGATATGTCCAGGGCTTAAAACTACAAAACAAAATTGAGAAAGGTTCCATCCATGCTATCAGTCAAAAATCTCAATATGTAGGCCTACTTGTGGAATGTAGACACTCCTTTGTTTCAGCTACAATTCAGAATAAGTTTTCAGAATATTATCAGGACTTAACAAGCAAATTATTCTTCATCAACAAGTATCACAGCACACAATGTGGATGTCACTAAACTGTTAGGATAAATGAAAAGAAAAGCATATGTATATTATTTATCAGCTTTATTAAATAAGTTTACAGACTCACGCAGGTAGATCAATTTGGTGCTTCTACAAAATCAAACCATTATTCAAATGCCAAGATAAAGCGCCCCCCCCCCCCCGGAAATATAATTTATCAGCAAAATTTAGAATAACTGTTTTTGAACAACCAGGCTGGTGGATATCATCAACTGAAAGAAAACGACAGGGTTCCCACACCTTGGGGATTTCAAAATTCCAGACCTTTTCCATACCTTTTTCAAGACCTATCAAGTTTTTTTCCAGACTCAATGGACGCTTCAAATCAGCTATTACATTATACATTGCCAGGAAGAATTTTGAGACCGTTAGGTGATATGGATCAAAACTAGTCAAGCTCAAGATGAACAATTAACTCCTTTATTATGATGATGATGTACATTGAGATCACTGCATCAACTTACAACTCAAAAATCAAAGCAGGTTCCAAATTGACAGAATGTTTCAAAAGCACAGAATGATGAACTTTTTTATTTGAAAATAAATTCACGTTTTCTTTCATTCTACGAAATAGAAATTAAAAGAATCAGGTGTATTGCTCTTTTTTGTCATACAGACTCACTAAAGCCAGAATGAAAAAAAAAAACAAAGACAAAAAAAAAAAAACGAAGACAAAAAAAAGACCCAAAAAAAATTAAATGAAATGGCTGAAAAGTGTTCTAGTTCTGCAAAATCTTGATTGGATTGGAGAATCCCTCAAATAAATTTCAGAATAATTGTTCATCTTTATATCGTTTGAACAAGTTAAAAAAAATATTAGAACTGGTAAGACAACAAAGCTAGAAAAAAAATACCAAGGGAGACAACTTTTGTAGAAGTACTCTAGAAGTATTGAGCGGAGTTATCCCCCTTCAAAACGTTGCCCCTGGAAACCGTAAAACACGCAATTTGCGTGCTGCTTGGAGGAGATATTTTGTGTCAATGATCATTACCAATAAAGATTACAATTATCAACACCAGTTTTATCAGACTGTAGTAACTTACAAAGTGAGTGACAGGTACACGATTCACACAAACGGACGAACCCACGAGGAGATGAATGGGTGTGAATGGACTGGTGCCGCAAGACGGTACATCTTCGGGAAATGTATGACCTATTCCAAGGTTCTTAGCGTGACATGTACATGATCAGGTCAGGGGATTTGCAGCATTTCTGTTCTTCATTCAATACATAGTACTGTTCATGCGCCCGATAATATGTACTTTTGTTGCTAACATTATGCAAGTTTTGTTGTTAAAAAAATAAAACTGAACGTACTTGTAGACCTACTCGTTTGAAGCAGCAGACATTATAAATTTAGTTGACCTAGATTATGCATTGAAGATCAACCATTGAAACGCGGAAAACAACGAATTACGTCAATTATACAGTATTTTCGCCTGCATGTTGGCTGATCGTACTATTCTTGTTTATCTGATGATGCTAAACAATAATGATCTTGTGAACTTTGGGATAGGCCTAGGTCATAAATTTTCTGAAGATGTACCATTTTGCGAGGACAGGACCGGATCGAGATTGAGGTGGAACCCGACTACAGAAGCAAGGCCCACTGCAATGCATTGCAATGGGGAACCCCGTTATTTCAATTGTGTCCAAAGAAAAGATTCAAGATTTCGTCGGGAACCATGACGATCCCTATTGGAAATACTATGAGTCGTGGGTTCCCCATATGACAATTATTTGGCGGGAGATTTCACGTTGCGCTCCTAGACCTCCGTCTGATCGACGGAGGTAAAAAGACGCCCAAAAACTTAAATTTACTGACACGTTCAATTTGATGTCCAGAAATAGCTAATTCGACATTATCAATTGATCGCTTTCGGCTATTTGGCTTAATGATAATATACTTTGTTTTCTTTATATTCAATGATAGACGGTTAAAACAGAACCAGTTATGTATTTTATGTAATTCCTCAGACATGATTTTAATGGTGTCAGCAAGGTGTTCAGAAGAATATACAGTACTGGTATCATCAGCGCAGAGAATAATTTTAAGTAAGTCTGTAGCTCTATTCAAGTCGTTTATGTATATAAGGAAGAGTTTGGGTCCTAGAATTGATCCCTGAGGAACCCCGATTTCAACAGATAAACAATTCGAGGAACTGCCGTTATAGACCTATTTGTCAGATAACTGCGAAACCAACTGATCGACTGGTCACGAAATCCATAATGTTCTAACTTAAGAATATTGTGATTCACGGTGTCGAAAGCTTTGGATAGGTCTAAGAATGATACAATGCTGAAATTTTTGGATTCTTTTGCAGATGCGAGTATATCATACAAAGAACACGCAGCTGGAAGTAGAGTGGTTGGCCCTAAAACCATATTGATTTTTTGAGATTACATCATTTGCTTCTAAAAATTCTGTTATCATCGTAGCAGCAAGCTTCTCAAGCATTTTGCTAACACACGGTAAAATAGATATTGGCCTATAATTCGACAGGATTGATTGGTCTTCAGATTTAAATATGGGTGTTATTTTAGCAGATTTACAGACGTCAGGGACAATACCAGAGGAAAAGGAAAGGTTCATAATTAAAGTAAGAGGCTCAGCGATATGATCAGACACTAATTTCACAAGTGACATCCGGATATCATCTAACCCAGGTGCGGCTGATTTCATATTCATTATTGTAGTTTTAACAATTTCTGGGGTTACTGGAGAGAAATGGAAATCATTAGGAACTCGAGTACCAAGATACGTTCTGAAACTGGCGTCAGTTTTAGGTATTTCGGAATCTAGCCTTGATGCTATTGTACTAAAATACTCATTAAATTTAGTGGCAATTGTTTCATTATCAGATATTTCTTCGCCGTCGACATGAAATTTGAGTTGATTTGTTTCTGTTCATCAGTTGGTTTATTGTTTTCCAGGTGCCCTTTATATCTTGATTGGTTTTATTAAATTTCAGATCGAAATATTGCTTCTTAGATGTACGTATAGTGTGGTTTAATTTATTTCTGTATATCCTATATTGATTATGGATAGTTTCATCATGTCCGGCAAGATGTAGTCGGTAGAGTCTATTCTTTTCATGGATCGAGTTTAAGATCGCAGGTGTGATCCACGGTTTTATGATTTTTCGTTTAGAGGCTGTAATAGTGGTCAGAGGGAAGCAATCATTATATATGTTTGTAAATTTTATAACGAAGTTTTCCAGGGTCAAGCTGGGGTCAGTGCCATCGTGCTCATTTTTATTCCAGTCACTGTCCCGGACTGTTTGTATAAATCTTTCCTTTTGTTCATTTGTAAATTTGCGGTACGTGATACTGTGTTTAGCTGGTGTACAGCTGTAACTGGTTTTCAGAATATGGAAAACTGGGAAGTGGTCAGTCATGTCAGTTAGAAAGATACCGGATAACAGATTTTCCTGGTGAAAGTTAATAAAGACGTTATCAATTAGAGCTGCTGAGCGGGATCGGACTCTGTCAAGGGTTCTCCTTATTTTGTCGACGATGGACTCACTCACTGACTCATTACCGGACAATTTGCAAATGAGAGCCTACTTCGAAGTTCAAGGAGCTTAATTGGAGTATCCATATAGCTTTCCAAGGAATAAAATTGATTATTCATAGCATTATACAACTACAATTTTGAACATGAGGCACCAGAGGCGCTACAACCCTTCAGCCCCTTAACAATCCAGTCCAAGATGTTTTTATGGGTGTAGGAGTTTGGATGCATAGTATAGAATTAGGGTATTTGTATACACTTTTGTATGAACCACTGTTTGAACCATTGGGCTTAATTAAATTAAAATCTAGCTTTACAGGCACTTTTTAAAGAAGAAAAAAAAAGATGCGGGAGGGAGGCCTTTCACTTATTTTTCCTTTTGTCCAGACCAAATAGAGCCATCTTTTCTGGCAAACCGATGCAGTACATGTAGTTTAATACAATTTGCATGAAACCAACAATGTTCTTTGAGTTACCGTATATCTTCAACAATACTAGTTCCTGGAAATAAAACAAAATATCAAACAACTTTTTGACTCGATGTTCAAGTACATAATTGTGACAAAACTTTGAGACGGAAATGTGCAAATACAACCAAAATTATTGTAAAAATATTAATAATTAGTGGTGATACGGTGGCAAAAGAGTGAGGCGGTGCCTGTGAAGCTATATATCCAAGCCTGGAAATGAATTTCGCCACCAGGTGCGAGTGGGCCAAACGCAATCCTACGCGACATCTTATGGCATGTTATATGCATACCAAATTTGAGGACAATCCGATAAGCGGTTCTCAAGTTATTTTTCGGAAATATTGCTTGAAATATTGGGGTATGGAATAGAGTATATTGATGGAAAACCTGGAATACTGCTTGAGACATTAGGCCCCTTCCCACCCACACCTCCTCATGAGAGGACACCCCCACCCAAATCAACACGTTAGCGTCAGAAATGAGACCCTGTGTGCCTAGTTTTACCAACTTGCTTGTGATTTTATGCTATAGGCCCTACACATCAACACTTCATATTTTTTATGTGTACAGTATAGCATCCTCATTGACAGAATCCTCTACAAAACACATCTGATTTTACCGACATTCCGTTCTGATCTGTCTCAGCATCATGTGCTGATTCAATGAGCTCGGAATAATTTTGTATACTGGTGTTACAGGTCGCCTTCACCATAATTACCAATTACCATGGACTTGTACATGTATCACATTCATATTGAATGGTGATGGCTGATGAGAATATTGCCCATATGGAACAAATGGCTGGATTCCAGCGAATAAAAAGTTCATGCTAATCATAAACAACATACAATTAATAATACTATCAAATAATTATGCATATTCCTTGTCGACATCAATATAATACAGACAATATTATGACTGAATCAGGGTAACAGATATCCAAGGGTATATATGTCTACACTAAACTGAAGGAGATCCATGATGCGTATTATATTATGTTGTAAAACTTCACTTGCTAATCTCGATTATGTTGCTTATTGTGAAAATAAATGAAATTATGAAAATAAATTTAGTATGATTGCCCATTACGCTCAAATTAGAAATATCAGCAGCTAAAGTTAAGCCAATCATAGCAATATATAACACCATGGTATTGTTGTAATATCACCCAGGTATTGATCTTTGGTTAAGAATGTAATGAGATACATATACCTGTTCTTTGTGTTGTTCTGTATGTATTTTATACATGTATATATACCAGAAGTGGAATTGAAATTTGACTAAAATAATCATAATATGTTCGATTTTTACCTCTACTCAGGAAATGAAGTCTTTGTTTCTAGAAGCTAAATCATTTCAGAGACATTCAAGTCCTCACCTGGTCAAGGGAGATAATTTTGTAAAAAAAAAAAACCAAAAAAAAAACAACAAGTATAGATCCACACTGGCGCAGACCAGAAAGTTTTGTGACCGTTGATGATATTTGTGGAGCATGCTGCAGGACTTCAACTTTCATGAATCTGATATTATCCACACAATCCCATTCTACATGATATTTTTGCCATAGCACCGATAAACTAGATCCCTTCATTTATGTGTCTAGATCCAGGAGCTATTGGGGGCTGCAGGTTTTGTAAAAGTTAGAACCAATTATTCTGAGATAAGGAATGAAGTCCGGCATGGTAGTTTTAAGTTAAAACTGGGCATCCTTGAAAATGTCTGACCGATTGACACATGTATCACTCTGCCGGTCATCATTACATGCGTAATGTTTATCACGAGAGAATATGTATACTGTGTTTGAGGAATATTTCTGCCTCCCCAATGGAAGGCGAAATTTGAATGAATGGTCTGTGTTGTCAGTGTGTCTGATGTCCCCTTTGCAAAGACAAGAAAATTTTCTATGTAATTTATTATTTATTGATATATTTATTGATTTTCTTTTTGTCTAATTGTCTTCTGTTCAAGTCATTTGGCATTGGTAAAACCTGAAATGTATATCATGTTCTCCTTATTTCATCTAGTGATACTGTCTGTTTGGTTCCAGATCACGGGGCTGAACAAAGTATGTGAAATGTGATCATATGGCAAATAAATGCCCAGTGATATGTCCAGGGCTTAAAACTACAAAACAAAATTGAGAAAGGTTCCATCCATGCTATCAGTCAAAAATCTCAATATGTAGGCCTACTTGTGGAATGTAGACACTCCTTTGTTTCAGCTACAATTCAGAATAAGTTTTCAGAATATTATCAGGACTTAACAAGCAAATTATTCTTCATCAACAAGTATCACAGCACACAATGTGGATGTCACTAAACTGTTAGGATAAATGAAAAGAAAAGCATATGTATATTATTTATCAGCT